>JAMOIN010000630.1:0-47550 GCA_024666655.1 Dascyllus trimaculatus | reverse complement strand
TCCATCAGAGCCTGTTCAGACCGCTCCCCAGCAGAGCTTGTCCACACGGCTCCCCAGCAGCACTGCCCAGCACACCGGGCTCCCCAGCCAGGCTCAACGGGCTCCCCAGCATGGAACACGGGGCCCCCCAGCACCACAGCCCGAATGGCTCGCCAGCAGAGCCTGTCCACACGGCTCCCCAGCACCACAGCCCAGCACACCGGGCTCGACATCCCAGCTCAACGGGCTCCGCAGCACAGCACACGGGGGCCCCAGCACCACAGCCCGCCTGGCTATCCAGCAGAGCCTGTTCAAACCACTCCCCAGCAGAGCCTGTCCACACGGCTCCCCCGCAACACAGCCCAACACACCGGGCTCCGAAGCCCAGCTCAACGGGCTCCCCAGCACAGCACACGGGGCCCCCCAGCACCACAGCCCGCCTGGCTGTCCAGCAGAGCCTGTCCACACCGCTCCCCAGAAGAGCCTGTCCACACGGCTCGCCAGCAGCACAGCCCAGCTCACCGGGCTCCCCAGCACAGCACACGGGGGCCCCCAGCACCACAGCCCCCCTGGCTCTCCATCAGAGCCTGTTCACACCGCTCCCCAGCAGAGCCTGTCCACACGGCTCCCCAGCAGCACAGCCCAGCACACCGGGCTCCCCAGCCCAGCTCACCCGGCTCCCGATCACGGCACACGGGGCCCCCCAGCACCACAGTCCGCCTTGCTCTCCAGCAGATCCTGTTGAAACCACTACCCAGCAGAGCCTGTCCACACGGCTCCCCAGCACCACAGCCCAGCACACCGGGCTCCCCAGCCCAGCTCACCGGGCTCCCCAGCACAGCACACGGGGGCCCCCAGCACCACAGCCCGCCTGGCTCTCCAGCAGAGCCTGTTCAAACCACTCCCCAGCAGAGCCTGTCCACACGGCTCCCAAGTGTAACCCACATTTAGTTATTTATTTATTTATTTATTCATTTTGCGGGCCCTTTCTGAACTTCCTATAAATTAGGGGTCACATGGGTTCACTTCCTCTCCGTCTCCACTGTGGCTGTGGCATGCATCAGCGTCACAAAAAATTGACCGAATTAATGATCATCGGAAAATCAATCAATGCCAGTCAAAGGTGAGTTCTTTCCCGACAAATTTCAGATTACCGACAAGTTTCAAGTAATGAAACCATAGAACTGTTATTTATACACTGTTTTGCTAGAATCGGCATTGACCAAATCCTGTTCAATACTCCGTCGGGGGAACTCCGCAGATTTCCTGTCGGCCGAGCGTTGAAGCGAAGCTTTAATATTCGTTTTAAAGGTAACCGATGATTTTTGTTTAAAATGGAAACAGCCGAATTGTATGTGTTATGCTATTTTAATTACTCGCTCAGGTAATTTGGAGAGTTATTTTTGTTTCGAGCAGTTCCATTACTTTTTGTGATTGGCGCTACAAAGGCTACGAGGTTTGGTCACCATTTGCTTTGATGTAAACATAGCTACGGATTTGAATGAATAAATATTGCGCAATAATTGAAACCCTGTTTTAAAAAGTTGAAATTCAATATTGAATAGTTTGATAAATTACAAAAGGTTGACTTTGATGTTGATTTTGATTATGAATATTGATGTAGTACTGCTGTACTAGATTAAGGTGTTATTTTTTTTGTTACTATTGTAACTTTAATTTATTAGTGACAATTAATTAATTAATTAAAAAATTAATGTATGTATGTATTTGAATGCATTTTATTTAGCTTGTATGTTTATGCATACATTGATTTTATTTTGATACTGACTTGACTATTTGAAATGCAGTACTTATGTGTATTTTTGACCTTCCAGGTCAGGTTTTTTTTACCCCTGATAAATTTTGGAGTTCTTCCTGATGGACTTTCATTCATACCTCTCAACTCCAATGGCGAGCTAGACCCACTACTGGTAGGACAAGTCAGAAACTCACACCCTATGGACAAACCTGCTTGGATTTAAAGGATTTGACATGAACCTTTGATTTATTGTGGACAATTTTTTTCCCCCCTTACTGGAATTGTATATTGGTTGTATTGGTTGTTTTTTGTAAATTTATTTTTTTGTAAATACACACACTCAACTACACTGCTGCCTTGGTGTTCATTCAAAAATTCAGGCTCCTTAAAAGAACAGTCTTCTGTTGCCGCTCTGGTAGCCGTAGTCAACCGCCAGTCCAAAAAGCGTTACATCTGTGGCGAGCTAGCCAGGAGCCTGTATTGTGGATGGTTTTGTGTGTGTGTGTACTTACCAATGTGTTGTATTTAAAAAAAAAAAAAAGGGGTGAGTTGAAATATGGATCTCTTTGAAGAAACTGGTGTCAATGTTTCTCATTCTGTTATCATTACTGGTGTAACAAACACTCAAACTGAAAAAGAGATTATTGATCATCTACGTAGTTACGGTGAAATTAAAGCATCGTTTACTGTTACAGACCATGAAAGTCCATTTTACAAAAACCTGGCCGTCGAATTTATTAATGCTGCCGCTTTGGCACAGCTAAAACCGCATTTGCCATATACTTACACATCTCGTGTAGCTGCAGACGTTGAATATGTTGTTTCATTAATTCCGAGTGACCATGCTGCCACAGTCAGAGTGGAGTCTACCCCTTCCCTTGACTACCTCCAAGTACTGAGGCGTCTTTCCCGGCAGAGTGGCCAGTCCTTGGACAGCGTTTTGAAGGGAATCTTTGACCAAGTAAGTGCACATTTGGGAATGGCGGCTGCTGGAGGAGAGCCTGAAGGTGAGTATGAAGAGGAGGACACTGTTGAGGGAATATCCTCACAGCAAGCGGGTCATTCCTCCACTGACCAGCAAGAGCCTCAACCTCAGCCAAATCCATCTGTAAATCTGGGACCGAGAATTTCGCTCTCTGGAAATGACTTGAACCCCCCTGAGGTACAGAGAATTGTAGTTGAACATATAGTGCGCAGAGATGATGTAAATATACAACCTCTGTCTCCACTCCGACTACGCACCTTCTCAGGGAAGCTTCCAAAACCACAACATGAAGCAGATTATGATTCTTGGAGGTCTCAAATTGAGCTTTTGAATGCAGATCCAAGCCTTGCACCAGTACATATCACAAGACGTATTCTGGAAAGCTTGCTTCCCCCAGCTACTGACCTGGTGAAGAGTTTGGGACCTAATGCATTGCCTGCTACTTTTCTGCATGTTCTTGATTCTGCTTATGCCACTGTTGAAGAAGGAGAAGAGTTATTTGCCAAATTTCTTAATACTCTTCAAGACCATGGGGAACGACCATCTGCATATCTGCAGAGGCTCCAGCTTACTCTCAGCACAGTGGTGAAGCGCGGTGGGGTTCCAGCAGTTGAAACAAACAAATACCTGCTAAAGCAATTTTGCAGAGGTTGCTGGGACAACACAGTCATAAACAAACTACAATTAGAACAGAAAAAAGACCAACCCCCACTGTTCTCAGAACTGTTATTCATGCTGAGAACAGAAGAAGACAGGCAGTTAGCAAAAGAAACACTGATGAAGAAGCACATCCCAACGGTCAAGCACCGTGCTAACCTTCAAACTCAGAGCACCAGTGCATGTTCATGTGGCCATTCCTCAGATGTAAGTGCTATTGAAGACCTGAGGAAGCAAATGTTGAAACTTCAGAGCCAAATGTCCGCCCTGCTGTCAAAGAATTCCACCTCTGCTAAACAGGAGCATCAGCAGAATAAGCAAAAACCAAAATCTGGCCACGCAACCAGCAAGCCAAAGCCCTGGTTTTGTTTCAAGTGCGGACAAGATGGCCACATCTCTCCCAACTGTTCCAGTCAGTCGAAGCCTAGCCTGGTCGAAGAAAAACGCCGCCAGCTAAGACGCAGCAAACCTGGGAAAACAAGAAGCCATCAAACTAGAAGCAGCTTCTACGGAGGGACAAGTGGGAGCTGCGATCCATGAGTGTCCCCACACCAAGCACCTATCACCACAACCCCCATTGCCAAAGGGACTAGTGGGTACAAGAAGCACCGGTGAAGTAAAAATTAAAGGCACCAACTTCCATTGCCTTTTTGACACAGGTTCCTAAGTCACCACAGTTTCACATTCTTTCTACAACACCTACCTGTCAGACCATGAAATAAAGCCATTAAATGATCTTCTGGAGGTAGAGGGCGCAAATGGGCAGCGCGTGCCATACATCGGATATGTGGAACTCAGTCTGACTTTTCCGCCGGAGTTCATAGGAGAAGAAATGGACATTGACACCCTTGCCTTGGTTATTCCTGACCTGCGACCTTCACAGCCCTCTGTTTTGATTGGCACCAACACTCTAGATGTCGTCTACGACCAGCACTGTCAGTCACAGTCTGATTTTCATCCTGTGCCATTTGGATGCAGAGCAGTGCACAAAATTTTGGAGATATGACGCAGGTTAACCACTGATGATTACCATGGCATTGTCAAGATGCAGTCCACTATCCCACAGACTATTCCTGCTCGGATGACTGTTGTGCTGGACGCTCTTGCTATCTGTCCCTTTCTGCGAGGTGTGAAAGAAGTGGTCATTCAACACCCGACATCCTTCTCCCTGCCCGGTGGTTTAATGGTAAAATCTGCTCTTGTTAATTTACCTCCTATCCAACCTGGCCCTCTGCCATTACTAATGACTCTGACCATGACATTGTAATTCCTGCCAGAGCAGCCATTGCCGAGTTAAGTGCCATTCAGACCATCCTCCATGAAGAGCAAAGAGTGCCTCAACCTTCTGCCTCTACAGAGCCAAATCAGACCAAGTTGAACTACAACTTTGGAGATTCACCACTCTCAATGGAATGGAAGCAACGTGTAACTACCATGCTCGACAGTATCCCAGAAGTGTTTGCCAAGCACGATCTTGATTTTGGTCGCACGGATAAGGTCAAGCATGAAATCAAACTGTCTGACCCAACTGCTTTCAAGCAACGACCAAGACCGATACACCCTCAAGATGTGGATGCTGTTCGCCTGCACATTCAAGAACTGTTGCAATCTGGTGTTATACGGGAATCCAGTTCACCTTTTGCTTCTCCCATAGTTGTGGTGCGAAAGAAAAATGCCACAGTGAGGCTCTGTATCGATTACAGGAGGTTGAACGCACAGACCATCAGGGATGCGTATGCGTTACCAAAACTAGAGGACACCTTTTCGGCACTCTCTGGCTCCACATGGTTCTCGACATTGGATCTGAAATCTGGGTACTACCAGATAGAGATGGAGGACAGTGACAAGAGTAAAACCGCATTCGTATGTCCTCATGGATTTTATGAATTCAACCGCATGCCTCAAGGGGTGACTAATGCTCCCAGTACATTCCAACGTCTCATGGAACGGTGCATGGGAGATATGAACCTGAAAGAAGCACTCGTGTTCATAGACGATCTCATAGTGTTTGCACCAACTCTGGAGGAACATGAGGAACGGCTGATGAAAGTCCTCCAACGCCTGAAGGAGTTTGGATTGAAGCTATCAGTCGAGAAATGTGTCTTCTTTCAAACATCTGTTCGCTACCTTGGGCATGTGGTTTCGAGGGATGGTGTGGAAACAGACCCAGACAAGATTGCCACTTTAACAACTTGGCCAGTCCCTCAAAATCTTAAAGAGCTCAGGTCATTCCTTGGATTCTCAGGGTATTACCGGCGGTTCGTGCAGGGGTACTCCTCAATTGCCAGACCCCTCAATGAGTTAACATCTGGATATCCACCCAGCCAGAAAAGGTCCAAGAATGGGGGCAGAGCACAGCACTACCTGAACCCAAAAGAACCTTTTGCTGCTCGTTGGACTCCTGCTTGCCAGCAAGCCTTTGAAGAGATCATTCAGAAGCTCACTACAGCCCCAGTCCTCGCTTTTGCAGATCCAAGAAAACCCTACGTCCTGCACACGGATGCTAGCTCTACTGGTCTTGGCGCTGTTTTATACCAAGAACATGATGGACGAAACAGAGTGGTTGCATACGCCAGCAGAGGCCTGTCACACAGTGAAAGTCGATACTCTGCCCATAAACTCGAGTTTTTGGCGCTCAAATGGGCAGTGACCGAGAAGTTCCATGACTATTTGTATGGATCTATTTTCACTGTGGTCACAGACAGCAATCCATTAACATATTTGCTAACTTCTGCAAAATTAGATGCTACAAGCTACAGGTGGCTTTCAGCTCTTTCAACTTTCACCTTTAAGATCATCTACCAAGCTGGGAAGTTGAACGCTGATGCCGATGGACTCTCTCGGCGACCCCACACTGAGCAAATGGAGGACGCCATGTTTCAAAAGGAAAGAGAGAGAATACTGAGATTCACAGAACAACATCTGGAAGACCCAACCTGTGTATCTATTGACCAGCACTCGGTCCAAGCAGTATGTGACAGACAACTGGTGTACAGCTCACCTGCCTGTGATCAAGTCGCTGCTCTTGTGCAAACGCTTTCCATCAACACTGACAGCCTGCCGGACAGTTTTGTAAATGATCTGCAGTTCTCTTCACCTGTTGTGCCATCCTTCTCTGATGCTGAGATTGCTGCTAAACAGCAAGCTGATCCAGTCATCCAGCATGTCATTGCCCAACTGGAGAGAGGAGAAACTCTGCCACCATCTCTGCGGGAACATCTCCCTGATCTGCCATTACTCCTGCGAGAGCTTACACGTCTGGAGCTCCATAATAATGTTCTCGTTAGGAGGAGGAACATCGGAGGTGAGCCTACTTACCAACTCGTCCTTCCAGAGGAGTGTCGGTCTGAGGTCCTCTTCCAGCTGCATGATCAAATGGGTCATTTGGGCACAGAGAGAACACTGGATCTTGTCAGATCACGGTTCTTCTGGCCACGAATGTCAGCAGATGTCTGCCATAAAGTGAAGACATGTGAGAGATGCATCCGGAGGAAAGCACAACCAGAAAAAGCTGCACCTCTTATCAACATTAAAACATCACGACCGCTCGAGCTCGTCTGCATGGATTTCTTGTCACTGGAACCAGATGGGAGTAACACCAAAGATGTTCTTGTCATTACGGATCACTTCACAAAGTACGCCGTAGCCGTGCCAACCCCGAATCAAAAAGCCAAGACAGTGGCAAAAGCCCTATGGGACAATTACCTGGTCCACTATGGAATACCAGAGCGACTCCACAGTGATCAAGGGCGTGACTTTGAATCGTACACCATCAAAGAGCTCTGTCAGATGGCTGGAATCCACAAAATCAGGACCACACCTTACCATCCACGTGGCAACCCTGTCGAACGGTTCAACCGAACACTCCTGAACATGTTGGGCACTCTACAAGAACAAGACAAAGCTCACTGGAGAGATTTCATCAAGCCACTGGTACACGCCTACAACTGTACTCGAAATGACGTCACTGGTTACTCACCATATGAACTGATGTTTGGTCGACAACCACGCCTTCCTGTTGATCTTGCTTTTGGACTTCCTGTGTCAAAGAAAATGTCTACATCTCATTCACAGTATGTTGAAAAACTAAAGTCACATCTTGAAGAAAGTTACAAGATTGCAACTGAGAACTCAGCAAAGGTTATGGGGCGGAACAAGCTCAGATTCGACAAGCAAGTCACTGCCTCAGATCTCTCTGTTGGAGATAGAGTTCTGGTCAGAAATGTCAGACTACGAGGTAAGCACAAGATCGCAGACCGATGGGAGCCAGATGTGTATATCGTCCAGAAGAAAGCCGGTACTCTTCCAGTGTACACAGTCAAGCCAGAAACCAAAGACAGTCCCATCAGAACCCTCCACCGTGATCTGCTGCTGCCTTGTGGCTACTTGTCACCAGCCAGCAACTCAGACAAACCGAAACCAACATCAATGACGTCATCGACTCCAGTGACTTCAGGAAGCTCAGACCTTCCCGATCCTGAAGACCCTGATCTGCAAGAATTCTTTACACCTCATTTACCTGATAACTTTGGTTCCAATCCTGCCCGATTCACAACTGTCATTGACTTACCTGTTCCAGTGCCTGCAGTTGTTCCAGTTCCTGTGGTTCCGCCTGGCCAGCGTCCACAGCACGTTACTGAAGAGAAACCTGTTGGAGTTGAAGGGGGAATGGAGTCGGAACCCAAACCCATTGCTGATCTTGAACCTGAACTTGAATCGATTGAGCTGGATGAGGATGCAGAACACCCAGAGGAAATTGACTCGGATCCTGCTGTTGACTCGGACCCACCAGAGGAAAACGCCTCCTCTCAGCCAGAACCTGAAGTCTCTCCAGAACCAGTCAGCATCTCAAGTGATTTGGAACCATCCACTGCACCTGAACTCTCCAGCCCAGAATCTGAACTGCCAGCCCGACGCCCTGCTAGAATACGACGGCCTCCCACTCGCCTGCAGTATTCCAAGCCTGGGCATCCGTTCCTGCAGAGTATTCAGTCTCTGTTTCAAGGGCTCAGCACTATGTTTACCTCTGCATTACAACTTGAGGAGACTCCTCTGATCACTGCTCCTTGTGAAGATCCTGTACGCTGCCAGCCACCTGCATGTACGAGGCCGTACATGAGTTTAGGGGGGGAACCTGTAACCCACATTTAGTTATTTATTTATTTATTTATTCATTTTGCGGGCCCTTTCTAAACTTCCTATAAATTAGGGGTCACAAGGGTTCACTTCTTCTCCGTCTCCACTGTGGCTGTGGCATGCATCAGCGTCACAAAAAATTGACCGAATTAATGATCATCGGAAAATCAATCAATGCCAGTCAAAGGTGAGTTCTTTCCTGACAAATTTCAGATTACCGACAAGTTTCAAGTAATGAAACCATAGAACTGTTATTTATACACTGTTTTGCTAGAATCGGCATTGACCAAATCCTGTTCAATACTCCGTCAGGGGAACTCCGCAGATTTCCTGTCGGCCGAGCGTTGAAGCGAAGCTTTAATATTCATTTTAAAGGTAACCGATGATTTTTGTTTAAAATGGAAACATCCGAAATGTATGTGTTATGCTATTTTAATTACTCGCTCAGGTAATTTGGAGCGTTATTTTTGTTTCGAGCAGTTCCATTACTTTTTGGGATTGGCGCTACAAAGGCTATGAGGTTTGGTCACCATTTGCTTTGATGTAAACGTAGCTACGGATTTGAATGAATAAATATTGCGCAATAATTGAAACCCTGTTTTAAAAAGTTGAAATTCAATATTGAATAGTTTGATAAATTACAAAAGGTTGACTTTGATGTTGATTTTGATTATGAATATTGATGTGGTACTGCTGTACTAGATTAAGGTGTTATTTTTTTTGGTATTATTGTAACTTTAATTTATTAGTGACAATTAATTAATTAAAAAATTAATGTATGTATGTATTTGAATGCATTTTATTTAGCTTGTATGTTTATGCATACATTGATTTTATTTTGATACTGACTTGACTATTTGAAATGCAGTACTTATGTGTATTTTTGACCTTCCAGGTCAGGTTTTTTTTACCCCGGATAAATTTTGGAGTTCTTCCTGATGGACTTTCATTCATACCTCTCAACTCCAATGGCGAGCTAGACCCACTACTGGTAGGACAAGTCAGAAACTCACACCCTATGGACAAACCTGCTTGGATTTAAAGGATTTGACATGAACCTTTGATTTATTGTGGACAATTTTTTTCCCCCTTACTGGAATTGTATATTGGTTGTATTGGTTGGTTTTTGTAAATTTATTTTTTTGTAAATACACACACTCAACTACACTGCTGCCTTGGTGTTCATTCAAAAATTCAGGCTCCTTAAAAGAACAGTCTTCTGTTGCCGCTCTGGTAGCCGTAGTCAACCGCCAGCCCAAAAAGCGTTACACCAGCACCACAGCCCAGCACACCGGGCTCCCCAGCCCAGCTCAACGGGCTCCCCAGCACAGCACACGGGGCCCCCCAGCACCACAGCCCAGCACACCGGGCTCCTCAGCCGAGCTCACCGGTCTCCCCAGCACAGCACACAGGGGCCCCCAGCACCACAGCCCGCCTGGCTCTCCAGCAGAGCCTGTTCACACCGCTCCCCAGCAGAGCCTGTTCACACCGCTCCCCAGCAGAGCCTGTCTACACGGCTCCCCAGCACCACAGCCCAGCACACCGGGCTCCCCAGCCCAGCTCACCGGGCCCCCCAAAACAGCACACGGGCGCCCCCAGCACCACAGCCCGCCTGGCTCTCCATCAGAGCCTGTTCACACCGCTCCCCAGCAGAGCCTGTCTACACGGCTCGCCAGCACAACAGCCCAAAACACCGGGCTCCCCAGCCCAGCTCACCGGGCTCCCCAGCACAGCACACGGGGGCCCCCAGCACCACAGCCCGCCTGGCTCTCCAGCAGAGCCTGTTCAAACCAATCCCCACCAGAGCCTGTCTACAGGCTCCACAGCAGCACAGCCCAGCACACCGCAGCACAGCCCGCCTGGCTCTCCAGCAGAGCCTGTTCACACCGCCCCCCAGCAGAGCCTGTCCACACGGCTCGCCAGCAGCACAGCCCAGCACACCGGGCTCCCCAGCCCAGCACACCGGGCTCCCCAGCACAGCACACGGGGGCCCCCAGCACCACAGCCCGCCTGGCTCTCCAGAAGAGCCTGTTCACACCGCTCCCCAGCAGAGCCTGTCCACACGGCTCCCCAGCAGCAAAGCCCAGCACGCTGGGCTCCCCAGCACAGCACACGGGGGCCCCCAGCACCACAGCCCGCCTGGCCCTCCATCAGAGCCTCTTCACACTGCTCCCCAGCAGAGCCTGTCTACACGGCTCCCCAGCAGCACAGCACAGCACACCGGGCTCCCCAGCCCAGCTCACCGGGCTCCCCAGCACTGGACAATGGGGCCCCCAGAACCACAGGCCGCCTGGCTCTCCAGCAGAGCCTGTTCAAACCAGTCCCCAGCACAGCCTGTCCGCACGCATCCCCAGCAGCACAGCCCAGCACACCGGGCTCCCCAGCCCTGCTCACCGGGCTCCCCAGCACCGCACACGGGGGCCCCGAACACCACAGTCCTCCTGGCTATCTATCAGAGCCTGTTCACACCGCTCCCCACCAGAGCCTGTCTACACGGCTCCCCAGCAGAACAGCCTTGCACACCGGGCTCCCAAGCCCAGCTCACCGGGCTCCCCAGCACAGCACACGGCGGCCCCCAGCACCACAGCCCGCCTGGATCATCAGCAGAGCCTGTTAAACCAATCCCCACCAGAGCCTGTCTACACGGCTCCCCAGCAGCACAGCCCAGCACACCGCAGCACAGCCCGCCTGGCTCTCCAGCAGACCCTGTTCACACCGCCCCCCAGCAGAGCCTGTCCACACGGCTCCCCAGCAGCAGAGCCCAGCACACCGGTCTCCCCAGCCCACCTCAGCGGGCCCCCCAGCACAGCACACGGGGACCCCCACCATCACAGCCCGCCTGGCTCTCCATCAGAGCCTGTTCACACCGCTCCCCAGCAGAGCCTGTCTACACGGCTCCCCATCACCACAGCCCAGAACACCGGGCTCCCCAGCCCAGCTCACCGGGCTACCCAGGACAGCACACGGGGCCCCCCAGCACCACAGCCCGCCTGGCTCTCCATCAGAGCCTGGTCACAGCGCTCCGCAGCAGAGCCTGTCTACACGGCTCCCCAGCACCACAGCCCAGCACACCGGGCTCCCCAGCCCAGCTCACCGGGCTCCCCAGCACTGCACACGGGGCCCCCCAGCACCACAGCCCGCCTGGCTCTCGAGCAGAGCCTGTTCAAACCACTCCCCAGCAGAGCCTGTTCACACGGCTCCCCAGCACCACAGCCCAGCACACCGGGCTCCCCAGCCCAGCTCAACGAGATCCCCAGCACAGCACACGGGGCCCCCCAGCACCATAGCCTGCCTGGCTCTCCATCAGATCCTGTTCAACCCTCTCCCCAGCAGAGCCTGTCCACACGGCTCCCCAGCACCACAGCCCACCACACCGGGCTCCCAAGCCCAACTCACCGGGCTCCCCAGCACAGCACACGGGGCATCCCAGCACCACAGCCAGCCTGGCTTTCCATCAGAGCCTGTTCACTCCGCTCCCCAGCAGAGCCTGTTCAAACCACTCCCCAGCAGAGCCTGTCCACACGGTTCCCCAGCACCACAGCCCAGCACACCGGGCGCCCCAGCCCAGCTCAAAGGGCTCTCCAGCACAGCACACGGGGCCCCCCAGCACAGCACACGGGGCTTCCCAGCACAACAGCCCGCCTGGCTCTCCCTCAGAGCTTGTTCACTCCGCTCCCCAGCAGAGCCTTTTCAAACCGCTCCCCAGCAGGGCCTGTCCACACGGCTCCCCAGCACCACAGCCCAGCACACCGGGCTCCCCAGCCCAGCTCAACGAGATCCCCAGCACAGCACACGGGGCCCCCCAGCACCACAGCCCGCCTGGCTCTCCATCAGATCCTGTTCAACCCTCTCCCCAGCAGAGCCTGTCCACACGGTTCCCCAGCACCACAGCCCACCACACCGGGCTCCCAAGCCCTACTCAACGGGCTCCCCAGCACAGCACACGGGGCATCCCAGCACCACAGCCCGCCTGGCTCTCCAGCAGAGCCTGTTCAAACCGCTCCCCAGCAGAGCCTGTCTACACGGCTCCCCAGCATCACAGCCCAGCTCACCGGGCCCCCCAGCACAGCACACAGGGGCCCCCAGCAACACAGCGCGCCTTGCTCTCCAGCAGAGCCTGTTCACACCCCTCCACAGCAGAGCCTGTCCACACGGCTTCCGAGCACCACAGACCAGCACACTTGGCTCCGAAGCCCAGCTCACTTGGCTCCCGAGTACAGCACACGGGGGCCCCCAGCACCACAGCCCGGCTGGCTCTCCATCAGAGCCTGTTCACACCGCTCAACAGCACAGCCTGTCTACACGCCCCCCATCACCACAGCCAAGCACACAGGGATCCCCTTCCCAGCTCACCGGGCTCCTGAGCACAGCTCACGGGGGCCCCCAGCACCACAGCCCGCCTGGCTCTCCATCAGGGTCTGTTCACACCCCTCCGCAGCAGAGCCTGTCTACACGGCTCCCCAGCACAAAAGCCCAGCACACCGGGCTCCCCAGCCCAGCTCACCGGGCTCCCCATCACAGCACACGGGGCCCCCCAGCACCACAGCCCGCCTGGCTCTCCATCAGAGCCTGTCCACACGGCTCCCCAGCACCACAGCCCAGCACACTGGGTTCCCCAGCCCAGGTCAACGGGCTCCCAAGGCCAGCACACGTTCCCCCCCAGCACCACAGCCCGCCTGGCTCTCCATCAGAGCCTGTTCAAACCACTCCCCAGCAGAGCGAGTCCACACGGCTCCCAAGCACCACAGCCCAGCACACTGGGCTCCCCAGCCCAGCTCACAGGGCTCCCCAGCACAGCACACGGGGCCCCCCAGCACCATTGCCCGCCTGGCTCTCCAACAAAGCCTGTTCACACCCCTCCACAGCATAGGCCTGTCTACACGGCTCCCCAGCACAACAGCCCAGCACACCGGGCTCCCCAGCCCAACTCACCGGTCTCCCCAGGACAGCACACGGGGCCCCCCAGCACCACAGCCCGCCTGGCTCATCATCAGAGCCTGGTCACAGCGCTCCACAGCAGAGCCTGTCCACACGGCTCCCCAGCACCACAGCCCAGCACACCGGGCTCCCCAGCCAAGCTCACCGGGCTCCCCAGCACATCACATGGGGGCCCCCAGCACCACAGCTCGCCTGACTCTCCATCAGAGCCTGTTCACACCGCTCCCCAGCAGAGCCTGTCCATACCGCTCGCCAGTACCACAGCCCAGCACACCGGGCTCCCCTGCACAGCACACGGGGCCCCACAGCACCACAGCCCGCCTGGCTCTCCAGCAGAGCCTGTTCAAAGCACTCGCCAGCAGACCCTTTCCACACGGCTCCCCAGCAGCAGAGCCCAGCACACCGGTCTCCCCAGCCCACCTCACCGGGCCCCCCAGCACAGCACACGGCGGCCCCCACCATCACAGCCCACCTGGCTCTCCATCAGAGCCTGTTCACACCGCTCCCCAGCAGAGCCTGTCTACACGGCTCCCAATCACCACAGCCCAGCACACCGGGCTCCCCGGCCCAGCCCACCGGGCTCCCCAGCAAAGCACACGGGGCCCCCCAGCACCACATCCCATCACACTGGCTCTCCAGCAGAGCCTGTTCAAACCACTCCCCAGCAGAGCCTGTCCACACGGCTCCCCAGCACCACAGCCCAGCACACCGGGCTCCTCAGCCCAGCTCACCGGGCTCCCCAGCACAGCACACGGGGGCCCCCAGTACCACAGCCCGCCTGGCAATCCAGCAGACCCTGTTAAAACCACTCGCCAGCAGAGCCTGTCCACACGGCTCCCCACCACCACACCCCAACACACCGGGCTCCGAAGCCCAGATCAACGGGCTCCTCAGCACAGCACACGGTGCCCCCCAGAACCAGAGCCCGCCTGGCTCTCCATCAGAGCAATTTCACACCGCTCCCCAGCAGAGCCTGTCCACACGGCTCCCCAGCACCACAGCCCGCCTGGCTCTCCATCAGAGCCTCTTCACACCGCTCCCCAGCAGAGCCTGTCCACACGGCTCCCCAGCACAACAGCCCGCCTGGCTCTCCATCGGAGCCTGTTCACTCCGCTCCCCAGCAGAGCCTGTTCAAACCACTCGCCAGCAGAGCCTGTCAACACGGCTCCCCAGCACCACAGCCCAGCACACCGGGCTCCTCAGCCGAGTTCACAGTGCTACCCAGCACATCACCCGGGGGCCCCCAGCACCACAGCCCGCCTGGCTCTCCATCAGGGCCTGTTCACACCCCTCCGGAGCAGAGCCTTTCTTCACGGCTCCCCAGCACAAAAGCCCAGCACACCGGGCTCCCCAGCCCAGCTCACCGGGCTAATGAGCACAGCTCACGGGGGCCCCCAGCACCACAGCCCGCCTGGCTCTCCATCAGGGCCTGTTCACACCCCTCCGGAGCAGAGCCTGTCTTCACGGCTCCCCAGCACAAAAGCCCAGCACACCGGGCTCCCCAGCCCAGCTCACCGGGCTCCCCAGCACAGCAGAAGGGGCCCCCCAGCACCACAGCCCGCCTGGCTCTCCATCAGAGCCTGTTCAACCCTCTCCCGAGCAGAGCCTGTCCACACGGCTCCCCAGCACCACAGCCCAGCACACCAGGCTCCCCAGCCCAGCTCAACGGGATCCGCAGCACAGCACACGGGGCCCCCCAGCACAGCACACGGGCCCCCCCAGCACAGCACACGGGGCTTCCCAGCACAACAGCCCGCCTGGCTCTCCATCAAAGCCTGTACAAAACTCTTCTCAGCAGAGCCGGTTCAAACGGCTCCCCAGCACCACAACCCAGCACACCGGGCTCCCCAGCACAGCACACGGTGCCCCCCAGCACAGCACACGGGGCTTCCCAGCACCACAGCCCGCCTGGCTCTCCATCCGAGCCTCTTCACACCGCTCCCCAGCAGAGCCTCTCTTCACGGCTCCCCAGCAGCACAGCCCAGCACACCAGGCTCCCCAGCCCTGCTCACCGGGCTCCCGATCACGGCACACGGGGCCCCCCAGCACCACAGTCCGCCTGGCTCTCCAGCAGATCCTTTTGAAACCACAACCCAGCAGAGCCTGTCCACACGGCTCCCCAGCACCACAGCCCAGCACACCGGGCTCCCCAGCCCAGCTCACCGGGCTCCCCAGCACAGCACACGTGGCCCCCCCGCACCACAGCCTGCCTGGCTCTCCAGCAGAGCCTGTTCAAACCACTCCCCAGCAGAGCCTGTCCACACGGCTCCCCAGCACCACAGCCCGCATGGCTCTCCAGCAGAGCCTGTTCACACTGCTCCCCAGCAGAGCCTGTCTACACGGCTCCCCAGAAGCACAGCCCAGCACACCGGGCTCCTCATCCCAGCACACCGGGCTCCCCAGCACCACAGCCCGCCTGGCTCTCCATCAGAGCCTGTTCAAACCACTCCCCAGCAGAGCGAGTCAACACGGCTCCCAAGCACCACAGCCCAGAACACTGGGCTCCCCAGCCCATCTCACAGGGCTCCCCAGCACAGCACACGGGGCCCCCCAGCACCATAGCCCGCCTGGCTCTCCAACAAAGTCTGTTCACACCCTTCCACAGCAGAGAATGTCTACACGGCACCCCAGCACAAAAGCCCAGCACACCGGGCTCCCCAGCCCAGCTCACCGGGCTCCCCAGCACAGCACACGGGCCTCCCCAGCACCATAGCCCGCCTGGCTCTCCATCAAAGCCTGTTCACACCGGTCCCCAGCAGAGCCTGTCTACACGGCTCCCCATATCCACAGCCCATCACACCGGGTTCCCCAGCCCAGCTCACCGGTCTCCCCAGGACAGCACACGGGGCCCCCCAGCACCACAGCCCGCCTGGCTCTCCATCAGAGCCTGGTCAAAGCGCTCCGCAGCAGAGCCTGCCGGGCTCCCCAGCACAGCACATGGGGGCCCCCAGCACAACAGCCCGCCTGACTCTCCATCAGAGCCTGTTCACACCGCTCCCCAGTAGAGCCTGTCCATACCGCTCACCAGTCCCACAGCCCAGCACACCGGGCTCCCCTTCACAGCACACGGGGCCCCCCAGCACCACAGCCCGCCTGGCTCTCCATCAGAGCCTGTTTACACCACTCCGAGCAGAGCCTGTCTACACGGCTCCCCAGCACCACAGGCCAGAACACCGGGCTCCCCAGCCCAGCTCACCGGGCTCCCCAGCACAGCACATGGGGCCCCCCAGAACCACAGCCCGCCTGGCTCTCCATCAGAGCCTTTTCACACCGCTCCCCAGCAGAGCCTGTACACATGGCTCCCCAGCAGAGCCTGTCCGCACGGCTCCCCAGCACCACAGCCCAGCACACCGGGCTCCCCAGCACAGCACACAGGGCCCCCCAGCACCAAAGCCAGCCTGGCTCTCCATCAGAGCCTCTTCACACAGCTCCCCAGCAGAGCCTGTCTACACGGTTCCCCAGCACCACAGCCCAGCACACCGGGCTCCCCAGCACAGCTCACCGGGCCCCCCAGCACAGCACACGGGGGCGCCCAGCGCCACAGCCTGCCTGGCACTCCATCAGATCCTGTTCAATCCACTCCCCAGCAGAGCCTGTCCACACGGCTCCCAAGCACCACAGCCCAGCACACCGGGCTAGCCAGCCCAGCTCAACGGGCTCCCCAGCACAGCACACGGGGGCCCCCAGCACAGCTCACCGGGCTCCCCTGAACCACAGCCCGCCTGGCTCTCCATCAGAGCCTGTTCAACCCTCTCCCCAGCAGAGCCTGTCCACACGGCTCCCCAGCACCACAGCCCAGCACACCGGGCTCCCCAGCACAGCACACGGGGCCCCCCAGCACCACAGCCCGCCTGACTCTCCAGCAGAGCCTGTTCAAACCACTCGCCAGCAGAGCCTGTCTACACGGCTCCCCAGCACCAAAGCCCTGCTCACCGGGCTGCTCTGCCCAGCTCACCGGTCTCCCCAGCACAGCACACGGGTCCCCCCAGCACCACAGCCCGCCTGGCTCTCCAGCAGAGCCTGTTCAAACCACTCCCGAGCAGAGCCTGTCAACACGGCTCCCCAGCACCACAGCCCAGCACACCGGGCTCCCCAGCCCAGCTCAACGGGCTCCTCAGCACAGAACAAGGGGCCCCCCAGCACCACAGCCCGCCTGGCTCTCCATCAGAGCCTGTCCACATCGCTTCTAAGCAGAGCCTTTCCACACGGCTCCCCCGCACCACAGCCCTGCACACCGGGCTATCCAGCCCAGCTCACCGGGCTCCCTATCACAGCACACCGGGGCCCCCAGCACCACAGCCCGCCTGGCTCTCCATCAGAGCCTGTTCACACCGCTCCCCAACAGAGCATGTCCACAAGGCTCCCCAGCACCACAGCCCAGCACACCGGGCTCCCCAGCCCAGCTCACCGGGCTCCCGAGCACGGCACACGGGTTCCACCAGCACCACAGCCCGCCTGGCTGTCCAGCAGATCCTTTTCAAACCACTCCCCAGCAATGCCTTTCCACACGGCTCCCAAGCAGCACAGCCCAGCATACCGGGCTCCCCAGCCCAACTCAACGGGCTCCCCTGCACAGCACACGGTGCCCCCCAGCACCACAGCCCGCCTGGCTCTCCATCAGAGCCTGTGCAAACCGCTCCCCAGAAGAGCCTGTCCACACTGCTCCCCAGCACCACAGCCCAGCACACCGGGCTCCCCAGCCCAGCTCACCGGGCTACCGAGCACAGCACAAGGGGCAACCCAGCACCACAGCCCGCCTGGCTCTCCATCAGAGCCTGTCCACACCGCTCCTAAACAGAGCCTGTCCACACGGGTCGCCAGCACCACAGCCCTGCACACCGGGCTATCCAGCCGAGCTCACCGGGCTCCCGATCACAGCACACCGGGGCCCCCAGCACCACAGCCCGCCTGGCTCTCCATCAGAGCCTGTTCACACCGCTCCCCAGCAGAGCCTGTCCACAACGCTCCCCAGCACCACAGCCCAGCACACCGGGCTCCCCAGCCCAGCTCACCGGGGTCCCGAGCACGGCACACGGGTTCCCCCAGCACCACAGCCCGCCTGGCTGTCCAGCAGATCCTTTTCAAACCACTCCCCAGCAATGCCTTTCCACACGGCTCCCCAGCAGCACAGCCCAGCATACCGGGCTCCCCAGCCCAACTCAACGGGCTCCCCTGCACAGCACACGGGGCCCCCCAGCACCACAGCCCGCCTGGCTCTCCATCAGAGCCTGTTCAAACCGCTCCCCAGAAGAGCCTGTCCACACGGCTCCCCAGCAGCACAGCCCAGAACACCGGGCTCCCCAGCCCAGCTCACCTGGCTCTCCAGCTCAGCACACGCGGCCCCAAAGCATCACAGCCCGCCTTGCTCTCCGTCAGAGCCTGTTAACACCGCTCCCCAGCAGAGCCCGTCTACACGGCTCCCCAGCACCACAGCCCAGCACACCGGGCTCCCCAGCAGCGCACACGGGGCCCCCCAGCACCACAGCCCGCCTGGCTCTCCAGCAGAGCCTGTCCACACGGCTCCCCAGCACAACAGCCCAGCACACCGGGCTCCCCAGCCCAGCTCAACGGGCTCCCCAGCACAGCACACGGGGCACCCCAGCACCACAGCCCGCCTGGCTGTCCAGCAGAGCCTGTCCACACCGCTCCCCAGAAGAGCCTGTCCACACGGCTCCCCAGCAGAACAGCCCAGCACACCGGGCTCCCCAGCCCAGCACACCGGGCTCCCCAGCCCAGCTCACCCGGCTCCCCAGCACAGAACACGGGGCTCCCCAGCACAACAGCCCGCCTGGCTCTCCATCAGAGCCTGTTCAAACCACTCCCATGCAGAGCCTGTCCACACAGCTCCCAAGCAGCACAGCCCAGCACACCGGGCTCCTCCGCCCAGCTCACCGGGCTCACCAGCACAGCACACGGAGGCCCCCCAGCACCACATCCCACCTGGCTCTCCATCAGATCCTGTTCACACCGCTCCACAGCAGAGCCGGTCCACACGCCTCCCCAGCAGCACAGCCCAGCACACCGGGCTCCCCAGCCCAGCTCACCGGGCTCCCCACCACAGAACACGGTTCCCCCCAGCACCACAGCCCGCCTGGCTCTCCATCAGAGCCTGTTCACACCGCTCCCCAGCACAGCCTGTCCACACGGCTCACCAGCACCACAGCCCAGAACACCGGCCTCCCTAGCACAGCACACGGGGCCCCCCAGCAATACAGCCTGCCTGGCTCTGCATCAGAGCCTGTACAAACCACTCCACAGCAGAGCCTGTCTATACTGCTCCCCAGCACCACAGCCCTGCACACCGGGCTTCCCAGCCAAGCTCAACGGGATGCCGAGCACAGCACACGGGGGCCCCCAGCACCACAGCCCGCCTGGCTCTCCGTCAGAGCCATTTCACACCGCTCCCCAGCAGAGCCTTTCCACACAACTCCCCTGCACCACAGCCCAGAACGCCGGGCTCCCCAGCCTACCTCAACGGGCTCCCCAGCACAGCACACGGCACCCCCCAACACCACAGCCCGCCTGGCTCTCCATCAGAGCCTGTTCACACCGCTCCGCAGCAGATCCTGTCTACGAGGCTCCCCAGCACAACAGCAAGGTACACCGGGCTCCCGACCCCACCTCACCGGGCTCCCCAGCACAGCACACAGGGCCCCCCAGCACCACAGCCCGCCTGGCTCTCCAGCAGAGCTTGTTCAAACCACTCCCCAGCAGAACCTGTCCACACGACTCCCCAGCACCACAGCCCAGCACAAGGGGCTCCCCAGCCCAGCTCAACGGGCTCCCCAGCACAGCACACGAGGGCCCCAAGCACCAAACCCCCCCTTTCTCTCCAACAGAGCCTGTTCACACCGCTCCCTAGCAGAGCCTGTCTACACGGCTACCCAGCACCACAGCCAAGCTCACCGGGCTACTCTGCCCAGCTCACCGGGCTCCCCAGCACAGCACACGGGGCCCCACAGCAAACCACACGGGGCTTCCCAGCACCACAGCCCGCCTAGCTCTCCATCAGAGCCTGTTCAACCCTCTCCCCAGCAAAGCCTGTCCACACGGCTTCCCAGCACCACAACCCAGCACATTGTGCTCCGAAGTCCAACTCACTGGGCTCCCGAGTACAGCACACGGGGGCCCCCAGCACCACAGCCCGGCTGGCTCTCCATCAGAGCCTGTTCACACCGCTCAATAGCAGAGCCTGTCTACACGGCTCCCCATCACCACAGCAAAGCACACAGGGATCCCCAGCCCAGCTCACCGGGCTCCTGAGCACAGCTCACGGGGGCCCCCAGCACCACAGCCCGCCTGGCTCTCCATCAGGGCCTGTTCACAACCCTCCGCAGCAGAGCCTGTCTACACGGCTCCCCAGCACAAAAGCCCAGCACACCGGGTTCCCCAGCCCAGCTCACCGGGCTCCCCAGCACAGCAAACGGGGCCCCCCAGCACCACAGCCTGCCTTGTTCTCCAGCAGAGGCTGTTCAAACCACTCCCCAGCAGAGCCTGTCCACACGGCTCCCCAGCACCACAGCCCGCCTGGCTCTCCAGCAGAGCCTGTTCACACCGCTCCCCAGCAGAGACTGTCTACACGGCTCCCCAGCAACACAGCCCAGCAAACCGGGCTCCTCTGCCCAGCTCACCGTTCTCCCCAGCACCACAGCCCGCCTGGCTCTCCATCAGAGCCTGTTCAAACCTCTCCCCAACAGAGCCTGTCCACACGGCTCCCCAGCACCACAGCCCAACACACTGGGCTCCCCAGCCCAACTCAACGGGCTCCCCAGGACAGCACACGGTCCCCCCCAGCACCACAGCCCGCCTGGCTCTCCATCAGAGCCTGTTCAAACCACTCCCCAGAAGAGCGAGTCCACACGGCTCACAAGCACCACAGCCCAGAACACTGGGCTCCCCAAACCAGCTCACAAGGCTCCCCAGCACAGCACACGGGGCCCCCCAGCACCATAGCCCGCCTGGCTCTCCAAAAAAGCCTGTTCACACCCCTCCACAGCAGAGCCTGTCCACACGGCTCCCCAGCAGAGCCTGTCCACACGGCTCCCCAGCACCACAGCCAAGCTCACCGGGCTGCCCACCACCACAGCCCAGCACACCGGGCTCCCCAGCCCAGCCCACCGGGCTCCCCAGCACAGCACACGGCGGCACCCAGCACCACAGCCCGCCTGGCTCTCCGGCAGAGCCTGTTCAAACCACTCCCGAGCAGAGCCTGTCCACACAGCTCCCCTGCAGAGCCCGTCTAAACGGTCGCCCAGCAGCACAGCCCAGCACACCGCAGCAAAGCCCGCCTGGCTCTCCAGCAGAGCCTGTTCACACCCCTCCCCAGAAGCACAGAACAGCACACCGGGTTCCCCAGCAAAGCACACGGGGGCCCCCAGCACCACGGCCCACCTGGCTATGCAGCAGAGCCTGTTCAAACCACTCCCAAGCAGAGCCGGTCCACACGGCTCCACAGCACCACAGCCCAGAACACCGGGCTCCCCAGCCCAGCTCACGGGGCCCCCCAGCACCACAGCCCGCCTGGCTCTCCATCAGAGCCTGTTCGCACCGCTCCCCAGAAGAGCCTGTCCACACGGCTCCCCAGCACCACAGCCCAGCTCACTGGGCTCTCCAGCACTGCACACGGGGCCCCCCAGCACAGCACACGGGCCCCCCCAGCAAAGCACAAGGGGCTTCCCAGCAGAACAGCCCGCCTGGCTCTCCATCAGAGCCTGTACAAAACTCTCCTCAGCAGAGCCTGTCCACACGGCTACCCAGCACCACAGCCCAGCACACCGGGCTCCCCAGCACAGCACACGGGGGCCCCCAGCACCACAGCCCGCCTGGCTCTCAACCAGAGCCTGTTCAAACCCCTCCCCAGCAGAGCCTGTCCACATGGCTCCCCAGCACCACAGCCCAGAAAACCGGGCTCCCCAGCCCTGCTCACCCGGCTCCCCAGCACAGCACACGGGGGACCCCACCACAGCTCACCGCGCTCCCCTGAACCACAGCCCGCCTGGCTCTCCATCAGAGCTTGTTCAACCCTCTCCCCAGCAGAGCCTGTCCACACGGCTCCCCAGCACCACAGCCCAGCACACCGGGCTCCCCAGCACAGAACACGGGGCCCCCCAGCACCACAGCCCGCATGGCTCTCCATCAGAACCTGTTCAACCCTCTCCCCAGAAGAGCCTGTCCACACGGCTCCCAAGCACCACAGCCCAGCACACCGGGCTCCCCAGCCCAACTCAACGGGCTCCCCAGCACAGCACACGGGCCCCCCCAGCACAGCACACGGGGCAACCCAGCACAACAACCCGCCTGGCTCTCCATCAGAGCCTGTTCAACCCTCTCCCCAGCAAAGCCTGTCCACACGGCTTCCCAGCACCACAGCCCAGCACACCGCAGCACAGCCCGCCTGGCTCTCCATCAGAGCCTTTTCAAACCACTCCCCAGCAGAGCCTGTCCACACGGCTCCCCAGCACCAAAGACCAACACACCGGGGTCCGAAGCCCAGCTCAACGGGCTCCCCAGCACAGCACACGGGGCCCCCCAGCACCACAGCCCGCCTGGCTCTCCATCAGAACCTGTCTACACGGCTCCCCAGCACCACAGCCCAGCTCACAGTGCTCCCCAGCACCACAGCCCAGCACACCGGGCTCCACATCCCAGCTTAACGGGCTCCGCTGCACAGCACACGGGGACCCCCAGCACCACAGCCCGCCTGGCTCTCCATCAGAGCCTGTTCACAGCGCTCCGCAGCAGAGCCTTTCTACACGGCTCCCCATCACCACAGCCCAGCACACCGGGCTCCCCAGCCCAGCTCACCGGGCTCCCCAGCACAGCACAGCACACGGGGCCCCCCAGCATCACAGCCCGAATGGCTCCCCAGCAGAGCCTGTCTAAACGGCTCCCCAGCAGCACAGCCCAGCACACCGCAACACAGCCCGCCTGGCTCTCCAGCAGAGCTTGTTCACACCGCTCCCCAGCAGACCCGGTCCACACGGCTCCCCAGCAGCACAGAACAGCACACAGTTTTCCCCAGCACAGCACACGGGGGCCCCCAGCACCACAGCCCGCCTGGCTCCCCAGCAGAGCCTGTTCAAACCAGTCCCCAAGAGAGCCTTTCCACACGGCTCACCAGCAGCACAGCCCAGCACACCGGGCTCCCCAGCACAGGACACAGGGGCCCCCAAAACAGCACACGGGGCCCCCCAGCACCAAAGCCCGCCTGGCTCTCCAGCAGAGCCTGTTCAAACCACTCCCCAACAGAGCCTGTCCAAACGGCTCCCCAGCAGCACAGACCAGCACACCGGGCTCCCCAGCCCAGCTCACTGGGCACCAAGCCCAGCCCACCGGGCTCCCCAGCCCAGCTCAACGGGCTCCCCAGCACAGCAGACGGGGCCCCCCAGCACCACAGCAAGCCTGGCTCTCCATCAGAGCCTGTTCACACCGCTCCCCAGCAGAGCCTGTCTACACGGCTCCCCAGCAACACAGCCCAGCTCACCGGGCTCCCCAGCCCAGCTCACCGGGCTCCCCAACACAGCACACGGGCCCCCCCAGCACCATAGCCCGCCTGGCTCTCCAGCAGAGCCTGTTAAACCCTCTCCCCAGCAGAGCCTGTCCACACGGCTACCCAGCACCACAGTCCAGCACACCGGGCTCCCCAGCACAGCTCACCGGGCTCCCCTGAACCACAGCCCGCCTGGCTCTCCATCAGAGCCTGTTGACACCGCTCCCCAGCAGACGCTGTCCACACGGCACCCCAGCAGCTCAGCCCAGCACACAGGGGTCCGCAGCCCAGCTCACCGGGCTTCTGAGCACAGCACACGGGGCCACCCAGCACCACAGCCCGCCTGGATCTCCATCAGAGCCTTTTCACACCGCTCCCCAGCAGACCCTGTCCACACGGCACCCCAGCAGCTCAGCCCAGCATTCCGGGCTCCCCAGCCCATCTCACCGGGCTACCGAGCACAGCACACGGGGGCCCCCAGCAACACAGCCCGCCCGGCTCTCAATCAGAGCCTGTTAACACCGCTTCCCAGCAGACCCTGTCCACACGGCACCCCAGCAGCTCAGCCCAGCACACCGGGCCCCGTCGCGCAGCAAACCGGGCTACCGAGCACAGCACACTGGGGCCCCCCAGCACCAAAGCCCGCCTGGCTCTCCATCAGAGCCTTTTCACACCGCTTCACAGCAGACCCTCTACACACCCACCCCAGCAGCTCAGCCCAGCACACCGCGCTCCCCAGCCCAACTCAAAGGGCCCCCCAGCACAGCACAAGTTGCCCCCCAGCACCACAGCCCGCCTGGCTCTCCATCAGAGCTTGTTCATACCGCTCCGCAGCATAGCCTGTCTACACGGCTCCCCAGCACCACAGCCCAGCTCACCGGGCTCCCCAGCCCAGCTCACCTGGCTCTCCAGCACAGCACACGGGGCCCCCCAGCACCACAGCCCGCCTTGCTCTCCATCAGAGCCTGTTCATACAGCTCCCCAGCAGAGCCCGTCTACACGGCTCCCCAGCACCACAGCCCATCACACCGGGCTCCCCAGCACAGCACACGGGGCCCCCCAGCACCACAGCCCGCCTGGCTTTCCATCAGAGCCTGTTCACACCGCTCCTTAGCAGAGCCGGTCCACACGGCTCCCCAGCAGCACACCCTAGGAAACCGGGCTCCCCAGCCCAGTTCACCGGGCTCCACAGCACAGCACACGGGGGGCCCCCTGCACCACAGCGCGCCTGGCTCCCCAGAAGAGCCTGTTCACACCGCTCACCGGCAGAGCCTGTCCACACGTCTCCCAAGCAACACAGCCCAGCTCACCGGGCTCCCCAGCACAGCACACGGGGGCCCCCAGCACAATAGCCCTCCTTGCTCTACATCAGTGCCTGTTCAATCCGCTCCCCAGCAGAGCCTGTCCACACGGCTCCCCGGCAGCATAGCCCAGCACACCAGGCTGCCCAGCCCAGCTCACCGGGCTCCCCAGCACAGCACACGGGGGCCCTCAGCACGACAGCCCGCCTGGCTCTCCATCAGTGCCTGTTCACACCACTCCCCAGCAGAGCCTGTTCACTCCGCTCCCCAGCAGAGCCTGTCTACACGGTTGGCCAGCACCACAGCCCTGAACACCTGGCTCCCCAGCCAAGCTCACCGGGCCCCCCACCACAGCTCAACGGGGTCCCCACCACAGCACACGGGGGCCTCCAGCATCACAGCCCGCCTGGCTGTCCAGCAGAGCCTGTTAAACCCTCTCCCCAACAGAGCTTGTCCACACGGCTTCCCAGCACCACAGCCCAGCACACTGGGCTCCGAAGCCCAGCTCACTGGGCTCCCGAGCACAGCACACGGGGGCCCCCAGCACCACAGCCCGGTTGGCTTTCCATCAGAGCCTTTTCACACCGCTGCCCGGCAGTGCCTGTCCACACGGCTCCCCAGCACCACAGCCCATCACACCGGGCTCCCCAGCACAGCACACGGGGCCCCCCAGCACCACGGCCCACCTGGCTATGCAGCAGAGCCTGTTCAAACCACTCCCAAGCAGAGCCGGTCCACACGGCTCCACAGCACCACAGCCCAGCTCACCGGGCTCCCCAGCACAGCACACGGGGGCCCCCAGAATCTCAGCCCGCCTGACTCTCCATCAGAGCCTGTTAAAACCGCTCCCCAGCAGAGCCTTTCTACACGGCTCCCCAGCACCACAGCCGAGCACACGGGGCTCCCAAGCCCAGCTCAACGGGCTCCTCAGCACAGAACAAGGGGCCCCCCAACACCACAGCCCGCCTTGCTCTCCAGCAGAGCCTTGTCAAAGCACTCCCCAGCAGAGCCTGTTCACACCGCTCCCCAGCAGAGCCTGTCTACACGGCTCCCCAGCAGCACAGCCCAGCACATCGGGCTCCTCTGCCCAGCTCACCGGGCTCCCCAGCACCACAGCCCGCCTGGCTCTCCATCAGAGCCAGTTCAAACCACTCCCCAGCAGAGCGATTCCACACGGCTCCCAAGTTCCACAGCCCAGAACACTGGGCTCCCCAGTACAGCTCAAAGGGTTCCCCAGCACAGCACACGGGGCCCCCCAGGACGATAGCCTGCCCGGCTCTGCAACAAAGCCTGTTCACACCCCTCCACAGCAGAACCTGTCTACACGGCTCCCCAGCACAACAGCCCAGCACACCGGGCTCCCCAGCCCAGCTCACCGGGCTCCCCAGCACAGCACACGGGCCCCCCCAGCACCATAGCCCGCCTGGCTCTCCATCAAAGCCTGTTCACACCGCTCCCCAGCAGAGCCTGTCTACACGGTTCCCCAGCACAAAAGCCCAGCACACCGGGCTCCCCAGCCCAGCTCACCAGGCTCCCCTGAACCACAGCCCGCCTGGCTCTCCATCAGAGCCTGTTCAACCCTCTCCCCAGCAGAGCCTGTCCACACGGCTCCCCAGCACCACAGCCCAGCACACCGGGCTCCCCAGGACAGCACACGGGGACCCCCAGCACCACAGCCCGCCTAACTCTCCAGCAGAGCCTGTTCAAACCACTCGTCAGCAGAGCCTGTCCACACGGCTCCCCAGTAGCACAGCCCAGCACACCGGGCTCCCCAGCCCAAATCAACGGGCTCCCCAGCACAGCACAAGGGGCCCCCGAGCACCACAGCCTGCCTGGCTCTCCAGAAGAGCCATTTCACACCGCTCCCCAGCAGAGCCTGTCAACACGGCTCCCAAGCAGCAAATCCCATCACACCGGGCTTCCCAGCCCAGCTCACCGGGCTCCCGAGCACAGCACAGGGGGGCCCACATCACCACAGCCCGCCTGGCTCTCCATCAGAGCCTGTTCACACCGCTCCCCAGCAGAGCCTGTCTACACGGCTCCCCAGCACCACAGCCCAGCACATTGGGGTCCCCGGCCCACCTCACCGGGCCCCCCAACACATCACACGAGGGCGCCCAGCATAACAGCCCGCCTGGCTCTCCATCAGAGCCTTTTAACACAGCTCCGCAGCAGAGCCTGTCTACACGGATCCCCAGCACCACAGCCCAGCTCACAGGGCTCTCCACCACTGCACACGGGGCCCCAAAGCACCACAGCCCGCCTGGCTCTCGAGCAGAGCCTGTTCAAACCACTCCCCCAGCAGGCCTGTCCACACGGCTCCCCAGCACCACATCCCAGCACACCGGGCTCCCCAGCCCAGTTCAACGGGCTCCCCAGAACAGCACATGGGGCCCCCCAGCACAGCTCACAGGGCCCCCCCAGCACAGCACACGGGCTTCCCAGCACCACAGCCCGCCTGGCACTCCATCAGAGCCTGTTCAATCCACTCCCCAGCAGAGCCTTACCACACGGCTCCCCAGCACAACAGCCCAGCACACCGGGCTCCCCAGCACAGGACATGGGGCCCCCCAGCACCACAGCCCGCCTGGCTCTCCAGCAAAGCCTGTTCAAACCGATCCCCAGCGGAGCCTTTCCACAAGGCTCCCCAGCACCACAGGCCAGCACACCGGGCTTCCCAGCACACCACACGGGGCCCCCCAGCACCATAGCCCGCCTTGCTCTCCATCAGAGCCTGTTCACACCGCTCCGCAGCAGAGCCTGTCTACACGGCTCCCCATCACAAAAGCCCAGCACACCGGGCTCCCCAGCACCACAGCCCAGCACACGGGGCTCCCCAGCCCAGCACACCGGGCTCCCCAGCACAGCAGACGGGGCCCCCCAGCACCACAGCCCGAATGGCTCCCCAGCAGAGCCTGTCTACACGGCTCCCCAGCACCACAGCCCAGCACACCGGGCTCCCCAGCCCAGCTCACCGGGCCGCCCAGCACAGCACACGGGGGCCCCCAGAACTACAGCCCGCCTGGCTCTCCATAAGAGCCTGTTCACACCGTTCCGCATAATAGCCTGTCTACACGGCTCCCCAGCACCACAGCCCAGCACACCGGGCTCCCCAGCCCAGCTCACCGGGCTCCACAGCACAGCACACAGGGCCCCCGAGCACCACAGCCCGCCTGGCTCTTCAGCAGCGCCTTTTCAAACCCCTCCCCAGTATAGCGAGTCCACACGGCTCCCAAGCACCACAGCCCAGCACACTGGGCTCCCCAGCCCAGCTCACAGGGCTCCCCAGCACAGCACACGGGGCCCCCCAGCACCATAGCCTGCCTGGCTCTCCAACAAAGCCTGTTCACACCCCTCCACAGATGAGCCTTTCTACACGGCTCACCAGCACAACAGCCCAGCACACCGGGCTCCCCAGCAAAGCACACGGGCCCCCCCAGCACCATAGCCCGCCTGGCTCTCCATCAAAGCCTGTTCACACCGCTCCCCAGCAGAGCCTGTCTACACGGCTCCCCAGCACAACAGCCCAGAACACCGGGCTCCCCAGCACAGCTCACCGGGCTCCCCTGAACCACAGCCCGCCTGGCTCTCCATCAGAGCCTGTTGACACCGCTCCCCAGCAGACGCTGTACACACGGCACCCCAGCAGCTCAGCCCAGCACACAGGGGTCCGCAGCCCAGCTCACCGGGCTTCTGAGCACAGCACACGGGGCCACCCAATACCACAGCCCGCCTGGCTCTCCATCACAGCCTGTCAACACCGCTTCCCAGCAGACCCTGTCGACACGGCACCCCAGCAGCTCAGCCCAGCACACCGGGCCCCGCAGCGCAGCAAACCGGGCTACCGAGCACAGCACACTGGGGCCCCCCAGCACCACAGCCCGCCTGGCTCTCCATCAGAGCCTTTTCACCCCGCTTCACAGCAGACCCTCTACACACGGCACCCCAGCAGCTCAGCCCAGCACACCGGGCTCCCCAGCCCAACTCACAGGGCCCCCCAGAACAGCACAAGGGGGCCCCCCAGCACCACTGCCCGCCTGGCTCTCCATCAGTGCCTTTTCACACCGCTCCCCAGCAGAGCCTGTTCACACCGCTCCCCAGCAGAGCTTGTCTACACGGCTCCCCAGCACCACAGCCCTGCACACCGGGCTCCCCAGCCAAGCTCACCCGGCTCCCCAGCACAGAACACGGGGCCCCCCAGGACAACAACCCGCCGGGCTCTCCATCAGAGCCATTTCACACCGCTCCCCAGCAGAGCCTGAAAACACGGCTCCCCAGCACCACAGCCCAGCACACCGGGCTCCCCAGCCCACCTCACCGGGCTCCCCAGCACAGCACACGGGGGCCCCCCAGCACCACAGCACATCTGGCTCCACATCAGAGCCTGTTCAAAACACTCCACAGCAGAGCCTGTCCACACGGCTCCCCAACAGCACAGCCCAGCACACCAGGCTCCCCAGTACAGCACACGGGGGCCCACAGCACAGCACACGGGGACCCCCAACACCACAGCCCGCCTGGCTTTCCATCAGAGCCTGTTCACACCGCTCCTTAGCAGAGCCGGTCCACACGGCTACCCAGCAGCACACCCTAGGAAACCGGGCTCCCCAGCCCAGCTCACCGGGCTCCACAGCACAGCACACGGGGGGCCCCCTGCACCACAGCGCGCCTGGCTCCCCAGAAGAGCCTGTTCACACCGCTCCCCGGCAGAGCCTGTCCACACGGCTCCCCAGCAGCTCAGCCCAGCACACCGGGCTCCCCAGCCCAACTCACAGGGCCCCCCAGCACAGCACAAGGGGGCCCCACAGCACCACTGCCCGCCTGGCTCTCCATCAGTGCCTTTTCACACCGCTCCCCAGCAGAGCCTGTTCACACCGCTCCCCAGCAGAGCTTGTCTACACGGCTCCCCAGCACCACAGCCCTGCACACCGGGCTCCCCAGCCCAGCTCACCCGGCTCCCCAGCACAGAACACGGGGCCCCCCAGCACAACAACCCGCCGGGCTCTCCATCAGAGCCATTTCACAACGCTCCCCAGCAGAGCCTGAAAACACGGCTCCCCAGCACCACAGCCCAGCACACCGGGCTCCCCAGCCCACCTCACCGGGCTCCCCAGCACAGCACACGGGGGCCCCCCAGCACCACAGCACATCTGGCTCCACATCAGAGCCTGTTCAAAACACTCCACAGCAGAGCCTGTCCACACGGCTCCCCAACAGCACAGCCCAGCACACCGGGCTCCCCAGTACAGCACACGGGGGCCCACAGCACAGCACACGGGGACCCCCAACACCACAGCCCGCCTGGCTTTCCATCAGAGCCTGTTCACACCGCTCCTTAGCAGAGCCGGTCCACACGGGTACCCAGCAGCACACCCTAGGAAACCGGGCTCCCCAGCCCAGCTCACAGGGCCCCCCAGCACAGCACAAGGGGGCTCCCCAGCACCACAGCCCACCTGGCTCTCCATCAGAGCCTGTTCAAACCGCTCCCCAGCAGTGCCTGTCTACAGGGCTACCCAGCAGCACAGCCCAGCACACCGGGCTCCCCAGCCAAGCTCACCGGGCTCGCCAGCACAGCACACGAGGGCCCCCGGCACCACAGCCCGCCTGGCTCTCCAGCAAAGCCTCTTCACACGGCTCCCCAGCAGCACAGCCCAGCACACCGGGCTCCCCAGCACCACAGCCCACCTGGCTCTCCATCAGAGCCTGTTCACACCGCTCCCCAGCAGAGCCTGTCTACAGGGCTACCCAGCAGCACAGCCCAGCACACCGGGCTCCCCAGCCAAGCTCACTGGGCTCGCCAGCACAGCACACGGGGGCCCCCAGCACCACAGCCCGCCTGGCTCTCCAGCAAAGCCTCTTCACACGGCTCCCCAACAGCACAGCCCAGCAAACCGGGCTCCATAGCCGATGTCACCGGGCTCCGCAGCACAGCACACGGGGCCCCCCAGCACCACAGCCCAGCAAACCGGGCTCCCCAGCACAGCACACGGGGGCCCCCTGCACCACAGCCCGCCAGGCTCTCCAGCAGAGCCTGTCCACTCGGCTCACCAGCACAGCCTGACCACACGGCTCCCCATCACCACAGCACAGCACACCGGGCTCCCCAGCCCAGCCCACCTGGCTCTCCATCAGAGCCTGTTCAAACCGCTCCCCAGCAGTGCCTGTCTACAGGGCTACCCAGCAGCACAGCCCAGCACACCGGGCTCCCCAGCCAAGCTCACCGGGCTCGCCTGCACAGCACACGAGGGCCCCCAGCACCACAGCCCGCCTGGCTCTCCAGCAAAGCCTCTTCACACGGCTCCCCAGCAGCACAGCCCAGCACACCGGGCTCCCCAGCACCACAGCCCACCTGGCTCTCCATCACAGCCTGTTCACACCGCTCCCCAGCAGAGCCTGTCTACAGGGCTACCCAGCAGCACAGCCCAGCACACCGGGCTCCCCAGCCAAGCTCACCGGGCTCGCCAGCACAGCACACGAGGGCCCCCGGCACCACAGCCCGCCTGGCTCTCCAGCAAAGCTTCTTAACACGGCTCCCCAGCAGCACAGCCCAGCACACCGGGCTCAATAGCCGATGTCACCGGGCTCCGCAGCACAGCACACGGGGCCCCCCAGCACCACAGCCCAGCAAACCGGGCTCCCCAGCACAGCACACGGGGGCCCCCTGCACCACAGCCCGCCAGGCTCTCCAGCAGAGCCTGTCCACTCGGCTCACCAGCACAGCCTGACCACACGGCTCCCCATCACCACAGCCCAGCACACCGGGCTCCCCAGCCCAGCTCACCTGGCTGTCCAGCACAGCACACGGGGCCCCCCAGCACCACAGCCCGCCTTGCTCTCCATCAGAGCCTGTTCACACCGCTCCCCAGCAGAGCTAGTCTACACGGCTCCCCAGCAGCACAGACCAGCACACCGGACTCCCCAGCCTAGCTCACCGATCTCCCCAGGACAGCACACGGGGCCCACCACTACCACAGCCCGCCTGGCTCTCCAGCAGAGCCTGTTCGAACCAATCCCCATCAGAGCCTGTCCACACGGCTCCCCACCAGCACAGCCCAGCAAACCGGGTTCCCCAGCCCACCTCACCGTGCTCCCCAGCACAGCACACGGGGGCCCCCACCACCACAGCCAGCCTGGCTCTCCATCAGATCCTGTTCACAACGCTCCCCAGCAGAGACTTTCTACACGGCTCCCCAGCAGCACAGCCCAGCACACCGGGCTCCCCAGCCCAGCTCACCGGGCTCCCCAGCCCAGCTCACTGTGGTCCCCAGCAAAGCAAACGGGGCCCCCAGCACCACAGCGTGCCTTGCTCTCCAGCCGAGCCTGTGCAAACCGCTCCCCAGCAGAGCCTGTCCACACGGCTCCCCAGCAGCACAGCCCAGCACACCGGGCTTCCCAGCTCAGCTCACCGGGCTCCCCAGCACAGCACACTGGGCTCCCCAGCACCACAGCCAGCCTGGCTCTCCCGCACAGCCTGTTTAAAGCGCTCCCCACAAGAGCCTGTCCACACCGCTCCCCAGCAGAGCCTGTCTACACGGCTCCCCAGCTCCACAGCCCAGCACATGGGGCCCCCCAGCACCACAGCCCAGCACACCGGGCTCTTCAGCCCAGCTCACCGGGCTCCCAAGCACAGCACACACGGGCCCCCAGCACCACAGCCCGCTTGGCTCTCAATCAGAGACTCTTCACACCGCTCCCCAGCAGAGCCTGTTCACTCCGCTCCCCAGCAGAGCCTGTCTACACGGCTCCAAAGCAGAGCCTGTCTACACGGCTCCCCAGCACCAAAGCCCAGCACACGGGGCTCCCCAGCACAGCACACGGCGCCCCCCAACAACACAGGCCGCCTGGCTCTCCAGCAGAGCCTGTTCACACCGCTCCCCAGCAGAGCCTTTCCACAGGGCTCCCCAGCACTACAGCACAGCACACGGGGGCCCCCAGCACCACAGCCTGGCTGGCTCTCCAGCCGGGCCTGTTCACACAGCTCCCCAGAAGAGCCAGTATGCACGGCTCCCCAGCAGCACTGCCCAGCTCAGCGGGCTCCACAGCACAGCACACGGGGGCCCCCTGCACCACAGCCCGCCAGGCTCTCCAGCAGAGCCTGTCCACTCGGCTCACCAGCAGCACTGCCCAGCTCACCGGGCTCCCCAGTACAGCACACGGGGGGGCCCAGCAAAGCACACGGGGCCCCCCAGCACCACAGCCCGCCTGGCTCTCCAGCAGAGCCTTTTCAAACCGCTCCCCAGCAGAGCCTTTCTCCACGGGTCCCCAGTAGCACGACCCAGCACACCGCACCACAGCCCGCCTGACTCTCCAGCAGAGCCAGTTCAAACCGCTCCCCAGCAGAGCCTGTCCACACGGCTCCCCAGCACAGCAAACGGGGGCCACGAGCAACACAGCGCGCCTTGCTCTCCAGCAGAGCCTGAGCACACCGCTCCTCAGAAGACCCTGTCTACACGGCTCCCCAGCACCACAGCCCAGCACACCGGACTCCACAGCCTAGCTCACCGATCTCCCCAGGACAGCACACGGAGCCCACCACTACCACAGCCCGCCTGGCTCTCCAGCAGAGCCTGTTCGAACCAGTCCCCATCAGAGCCTGTCCACACGGCTCCCCAGCAGCACAGCACAGCAAACCGGGTTCCCCAGCCCAGCTCACCGTGCTCCGCAGCACAGCACACGTGGGCCCCCAGCACCACAGCCGGCCTGGCTCTCCATCAGATCCTGTTCACACCGCTCCCCAGCAGAGCCTTTCTACACGGCTCCCCAGCAGCACAGCCCAGCACACCGGGCTCCCCAGCCCAGCTCACCGGGCTCCCCAGCACAGCACACGGGCCCCCCCAGCACCATAGCCCGCCTGGCTCTCCATCAAAGCCTGTTCACACCGCTCCCCAGCAGAGCCTGTCTACACGGTTCCCCAGCACAAAAGCCCAGCACACCGGGCTCCCCAGCCCAGCTCACCAGGCTCCCCTGAACCACAGCCCGCCTGGCTCTCCATCAGAGCCTGTTCAAGCCTCTCCCCAGCAGAGCCTGTCCACACGGCTCCCCAGGACCACAGCCCAGCACACCGGGCTCCCCAGGACAGCACACGGGGACCCCCAGCACCACAGCCCGCCTAACTCTCCAGCAGAGCCTGTTCAAACCACTCGTCAGCAGAGCCTGTCCACACGGCTCCCCAGCAGCACAGCCCAGCACACCAAGCTCCACAGCCGATCTCACCGGGCTACGCAGCACAGCACACGGGGCCCCCCAGAACCACAGCCAAGCACACCGGGCTCCCCAGCCCAGCTCACCGGGCTCCACAGCACAGCACACGGGGGCCCCCAGCAACACATCCCGCCTGTCTCTCCAGCAGAGCCTGTTCAAAACACTACCCAGCAGAGCCTGTCCACACGGCTCCCCAGCATCACAGCCCAGCACACCGGGATCCCCAGCCCAGCTCAACGGGCTCCCCAGCACAGCACACGGGGCCCCCCAGCACCTCAGCCCACCTGGCTCTCCATCAGAGCCTGTTCACACGGCTCCCCAGAAGAGCCTGTCCACACGGCACCCCAGCAGCTCAGCCCAGCACACCGGGCTCCGCAGCCCAGCTCACCGGGCTTCCGAGCACACCACACGGGGGCCCCCAGCACCACAGCCCGCCTGGCTCTCCATCAGAGCCTTTTGACACCGCTTCCCAGCAGACCCTGTCCACACGGCACCCCAGCAGCTCAGCCCAGCACACCGGGCTCCCCAGCGCAGCTCACCGGGCCCCCCAGCACAGCACAAGGGGCCCCCCAGCACCACAGCCCGCCTGCTCTCCATCAGAGCCTGTTCACACCGCTCCGCAACAGAGCCTGTCTACACGGCTCCCCAGCACCACAGCCCAGCTCACCGGGCTCCCCAGCCCAACTCACCTGGCTCTCCAGCACAGCACACGGGGCCCCAAAGCATCACAGTCCGCCTTGCTCTCCATCAGAGCCTGTTAACACCGCTCCCCAGCAGAGCCCATCTACACGGCTCCCCAGCACCACAGCCCAGCACACCGGGCTTCCCAGCAGCGCACACGGGGCCCCCCAGCACCACAGCCCGCCTGGCTCTCCAGCAGAGCCTGTCCACACCGCTCCCCAGCACAACAGCCCAGCACACCGGGCTCCCAAGCCCAGCTCACCGGGCTCCCCAACACAGCACACGGGGGCCCCCAGCACCACAGCCTGCCTGGCTCTGCATCAGAGCCTGTTCAAACCACTCCACAGCAGAGCCTGTCTACACTGCTCCCCAGCACCACAGCCCAGCACACCAGGCTTCCCAGCCAAGCTCAACGGGCTCCTGAGCACAGCATACTGGCGCCCCTAGCACCACAGCCCGCCTGGCTCTCCATCAGAGCCTGTTCACACCCGTCCGCAGCAGAGCCTGTCTACACGGCTCCCGAGCACAAAAGCCCAGCACACCGGGCTCCCCAGCCCAGGTCACAGGGCTCCCCAGCACAGCACACGGGGCCCCCCAGCACCACAGCCTGCCTGGCTCTCAAGCAGAGCCTGTTCAAACCACTCCCCAGCAGAGCCTGTCCACACGGCTCCCCAGCACCACAGCCCGCCTGGTTCTCCAGCAGAGCCTGTTTAAACCAGTCCCCAGCAGAGCCTGTCCACACTTCTCCCCAGCACCACAGCCCAGCACACCGGGATCCTCTGCCCAGCTCACCGGGCTCCCCAGCACCACAGCCCGCCTGGCTCTACATCAGAGCCTGTTCACACCGCTCCCCAGTAGAGCCTGTGTACACGGCTCCCAAGCACCACAGCCCAGCACACCGGGCTCGCCAGCCCAGCTCAAGGGGCTCCCCAGCACAGCACACGGGGCCACCCAGCACCACAGCCCGCCTGGCTCTCCATCAGAGCCTGTTCAAACCACTCCCCAGGAGAGCCTGTCCACACAGCTCCCCAGCACCACAGCGCAGCACACCGGGCTCCCCATCCAAGGTCACCGGGCTCCCCAGCACAGCACACGATGGACCCCCAGCACCACAGCCCTCCTGGCTGTCCAGCAGAGCCTGTTCAAACCACTCACCAGCAGAGCCTATCCACACGGTTACCCAGCACCACACCCCAGCACACCGGGCTCCCCAGCCCAGCTCAACGGGCTACCCAGCACAGAACACGGGGCCCCCGACACCACAGCCAGAATCGCTCTCCATCGGAGCCTTTCCACACGATCCCCAGCAGAGCCTGTCCACACGGCTCCCCAGCACCACAGCCCAGCACACCGGGCTCCCCGGCCCAGCTCACCGGCCTCCCCAGCACAGCACACGGGGGCCCCCAGCACCACAGCTCGCGTTGCTCTCCAGCAGAGAATGTTCACACGGCTGCCCAGGACCACAGCCCAGCACACCGGGCTCCCCAGCCCACCTCACCGGGCTCCCCAGCACGGCACACGGGGGCCACCAGCACCACAGCCCGCCTGGTTCTCCAGCAGAGCCAGTTCACCCCGCTCCCCAGCAGAGCCTGTCCACACGGCTCCCCAGCAGCACAGCCCAGCACGCCGGGTTCCCCAGCACAGCACACGGGGGCCCCCAGCACCACAGCCCGCCTGGCTCTCCAGCAGAGCTTGTCCACACCGCTCCCCAGCAGAGCCTGTCCACACGACTCCCCAGCACCACAGCCCAGCACACGGGGCTCCCCAGCAGAGCCTTTCTACACGGTTGGCCAGCACCACAGCCCAGCACACCGGGCTGAACAGCCGATCTCACCGGGCTCCCCAGCACAGCACACGGGGGCCCCCAGCACAGCACACAGGGGAACCCAGCACCACAGCCCGCCTGGCTCTCCAGCAGAGCCTGTTCAAACCACTCCCCAGCAGAGCCTGTCCACACGGCTCCCCAGCAACACAGCCCAGCAATCCGGACTCCCCGGCCAAGCTCACCGGGCTCCCCAGCACAGCACACGGGGCCCCCCAGCAGAGCCTGTCTACACGGTTTGCCTGCACCACAGCCCAGCACACCGGGCTCCCCAGCCCAGCTCACCGGGCGCCCCAGCAAAGCACACGGGGGCCCCCAGCACCACAACCCGCCTGGCTCTCCATCAGAGCCTATTCACACCGCTCCGCAGCAGAGTCTTTCTACACGGTTCGCCAGCACCACATCCCAGCACACCGGGCTCCCCAGCCAAGCTCTACGGGCTCCCGAGCACAGCACACGGGGGCCCCCAGCCCCACAGCCCGCCTGGCTCTCCATCAGAGCCATTTCACACGGCTCCCCAGGAGCACAGCCCGCCTGGCTCTCCAGCATAGCCTGTTCACACCGCTCCCCAGCAGAGCCTGTCCACGCTGCTCCCCAGCACCACAGCCCAGAACACTGGGCTCACCAGCCTACCTCAACGGGCTACCCAGCACAGCACACGGGACCCCCAAACACCACAGCCCGCCTGACTCTCCATCAGAGCCTGTTCACTCCGCTCACCAGCAGATCCTGTTCACACCGCTCCGCAGCAGAACCTCTCTACGAGGCTCCCCAGCAAAACAGCAAAGCACACCGGGCTCCCGAGCCCACCTCACCGGGTTCCCCAGCACAGCACACGGGGCCCCCCACCACCACAGCCCGCCTGGCTCTCCAGCAGACCTTGTTCAAACCACTCCCCATCCCCAGCCGAGCCTGTCCCCACGGCTCCCCAGCACCACAGCCCAGCAAACCGGGCTCCCCAGCCCAGCTCATCGGGCTCCCCAGCACAGCACATGGGGCCCCCAAGCACCACAGCCCGCCTGGCTCTCCATCAGAGCCTGTTCACACCGCTCCCTAGCAGAGCCTGTCCACACGGCTCCCCAGCAGCACAGCCCAGTTCACAGGCCTTCCCATCACAGAACACGATGCCCCCCAGCACCACCGCCGGCCTGGCTCTCCATCAGAGCCAGTTCAAACCGCTCCCCAGCAGAGCCTGTCCACGCTGCTCCCCAGCAGCACAGCCCAGCACAACGCACCACAGCCCGCCTGACTCTCCAGCAGAGCCTCTTCACACCACTCCCCAGCAGAGCCTATGTACACGGCTCCCCAGCAAGACAGCCCAGCACACCGGGCTCCCCAGCCCATCTCACCGGGCTACCGAGCACAGCACACGGGGGCCCCCAGCACCACAGCCCGCCTGGCTCTCCAGCAGAGCCTGTTCAAACCACTCCCCAGCAGAGCCTGTACACACGGCTCCCCAGCAACACAGCCCAGCACACCGGGCTCCCCAGCCCAGCTCACCGGGCTCCCCAGCATAGCACACGGGGGCCCCCAGCAACACAGCGCGCCTTGCTCTCATGCAGAGCCTGTTCAAACCGCTCCCCAGCAGAGCCTGTCCACACGGCTCCCCAGCAGCACAGCCAAGCACACCGGGCTCCAGAGCACAGCACACGGGGCCCCCCAGCACCACAGCCCGCCTGGCTCTCCATCAGAACCTGTTCACACGGCTCCCCAGGAGCACAGCCCGCCTGGCTCTCCAGCATAGCCTGTTCACACCGCTCCCCAGCAGAGCCTGTCCACGCTGCTCCCCAGAAGCACAGACCAGAAAACCGGACTCCCCGGCCATGCTCACCGGGCTCCCCAGCACAGCACACGGGGCCCCCCAGCACCACAGCCCGCCTGGCTCTCCAGCAGAGCCTGTTAAACCCTCTCCCCAGCAGAGCCTGTCCACACGGCTACCCAGCACCACAGTCCAGCACACCGGGCTCCCCAGCACAGCTCACCGGGCTATCCTGAACCACAGCCCACCTGGCTGTCCATCAGAGCCTGTTGATACCGCTCCCCAGCAGACGCTGTCCACACGGCACCCCAGCAGCTCAGCCCAGCACACAGGGGTCCGCAGCCCAGCTCACCGGGCTTCTGAGCACAGCACACGGGGCCACCCAGCACCACAGCCCGCCTGGATCTCCATCAGAACCTTTTCACACCGCTTCCCAGCAGACCCTGTCCACACGGCACCCCAGCAGCTCAGCCCAGCATTCCGGGCTCCCCAGCCCATCTCACCGGGCTACCGAGCACAGCACACGGGGGCCCCCAGCAACACAGCCCGCCCGGCTCTCCATCAGAGCCTGTTAACACCGCTTCCCAGCAGACCCTGTCCACACGGCACCCCAGCAGCTCAGCCCAGCACACCGGGCCCCGTAGCGCAGCAAACCGGGCTACCGAGCACAGCACACTGGGGCCCCCCAGCACCACAGCCCGCCTGGCTCTCCATCAAAGCCTTTTCACACCGCTTCACAGCAGACCCTCTACACACGGCACCCCAGCAGCTCAGCCCAGCACACCGCGCTCCCCAGCCCAACTCACCGGGCCCCCCAGCACAGCACAAGGGGCCCCCCAGCACCACAGCCCGCCTGGCTCTCCATCAGAGCTTGTTCACACCGCTCCGCAGCATAGCCTGTCTACACGGCTCCCCAGCACCACAGCCCAGCTCACCGGGCTCCCCAGCCCAGCTCACCTGGCTGTCCAGCACAGCACACGGGGCCCCCCAGCACCACAGCCCGCCTTGCTCTCCATCAGAGCCTGTTCATACAGCTCCCCAGCAGAGCCCGTCTACACGGCTCCCCAGCACCACAGCCCATCACACCGGGCACCCCAGCACAGCACACGGGGCCCCCCAGCACCACAGCCCGCCTGGCTTTCCATCAGAGCCTGTTCACACCGCTCCTTAGCAGAGCCGGTCCACACGGCTCCCCAGCAGCACACCCTAGGAAACCGGGCTCCCCAGCCCAGTTCACCGGGCTCCACAGCACAGCACACGGGGGGCCCCCTGCACCATAGCGCGCCTGCCTCCCCAGAAGAGCCTGTTCACACCGCTCACCGGCAGAGCCTGTCCACACGTCTCCCAAGCAACACAGCCCAGCTCACCGTGCTCCCCAGCACAGCACACGGGGGCCCCCAGCACAACAGCCCTCCTTGCTCTACATCAGTGCCTGTTCAAACCGCTCCCCAGCAGAGCCTGTCCACACGGCTCCCCGGCAGCATAGCCCAGCACACCAGGCTGCCCAGCCCAGCTCACCGGGCTCCCGAGCACAGCACACGGGGGCCCTCAGCACGACAGCCCGCCTGGCTCTCCATCAGTGCCTGTTCACACCACTCCCCAGCAGAGCCTGTTCACTCCGCTCCCCAGCAGAGCCTGTCCACACGGCTCCCCGGCAGCATAGCCCAGCACACCAGGCTGCCCACCACAGCTCAACGGGGTCCCCACCACAGCACACGGGGGCCTCCAGCATCACAGCCCGCCTGGCTGTCCAGCAGAGCCTGTTAAACCCTCTCCCCAACAGAGCCTGTCCACACGGCTTCCCAGCACCACAGCCCAGCACACTGGGCTCCGAAGCCCATCACACCGGGCTCCCCAGCACAGCACACGGGGCCCCCCAGCACCACGGCCCACCTGGCTATGCAGCAGAGCCTGTTCAAACCACTCCCAAGCAGAGCCGGTCCACACGGCTCCCCAGCACCACAGCCCAGGCTCCCCAGCAGCACAGACCAGCACACAGGGCTCCCCAGCCCAGCTCACCGGGCTCCCCAGCACAGCACACGGGGGCCCCCAGCACCACGGCCCACCTGGCTATGCAGCAGAGCCTGTTCAAACCACTCCCAAGCAGAGCCGGTCCACACGGCTCCACAGCACCACAGCCCAGCTCACCGGGCTCCCCAGCACAGCACACGGGGGCCCCCAGAATCTCAGCCCGCCTGACTCTCCGTCAGAGCCTGTTCACACCGCTCCCCAGCAGAGCCTGTCTACACGGCTCCCCAGCACCACAGCCGAGCACACGGGGCTCCCAAGCCCAGCTCAACGGGCTCCTCAGCACAGAACAAGGGGCCCCCCAACACCACAGCCCGCCTTGCACTCCAGCAGAGCCTTGTCAAAGCACTCCCCAGCAGAGCCCTTTCACACCGCTCCCCAGCAGAGCCTGTCTACACGGCTCCCCAGCAGCATAGCCCAGCACATCGGGCTCCTCTGCCCAGCTCACCGGGCTCCCCAGCACCACAGCCCGCCTGGCTCTCCATCAGAGCCTGTTCAAACCACTCCCCAGCAGAGCGATTCCACACGGCTCCCAAGTTCCACAGCCCAGAACACTGGGCTCCCCAGTACAGCTCAAAGGGTTCCCCAGCACAGCACATGGGGCCCCCCAGCACCATAGCCTGCCTGGCTCTGCAACAAAGCCTGTTCACACCCCTCCACAGCAGAACCTGTCTACACGGCTCCCCAGCACAACAGCCCAGCACACCGGGCTCCCCAGCCCACCTCACCGGGCTCCCCAGCACAGCACACGGGCCCCCCCAGCACCATAGCCCGCCTGGCTCTCCATCAAAGCCTGTTCACACCGCTCCCCAGCAGAGCCTGTCTATACGGCTCCCCAGCACAACAGCCCAGATCACCGGGCTCCCCAGCCCAGCTCACCGGGCTCCCCAGCACAGCACACGGGCCCCCCCAGCACCATAGCCCGCCTGGCTCTCCAGCAGAGCGTGTTCAACCCTCTCACCAGCAGAGCCTGTCCACACGGCTCCCCAGCACCACAGCCCAGCACACCGGGCTCCCCAGCATAGCTCACCGGGCTCCCCTGAACCACAGCCCGCCTGGCTCTCCATCAGAGCCTGTTCAAGCCTCTCCCCAGCAGAGCCTGTCCACACGGCTCCCCAGGACCACAGCCCAGCACACCGGGCTCCCCAGGACAGCACACGGGGACCCCCAGCACCACAGCCCGCCAAACTCTCCAGCAGAGCCTGTTCAAACCACTGGTCAGCAGAGCCTGTCCACACGGCTCCCCAGCAGCACAGCCCAGCACACCGGGCTCCCCAGCCCAAATCAACGGGCTCCCCAGCACAGCACAAGGGGCCCCCGAGCACCACAGCCTGCCTGGCTCTCCAGAAGAGCCATTTCACACCGCTCCCCAGCAGAGCCTGTCAACACGGCTCCCCAGCAGCAAATCCCATCACACCGGGCTTCCCAGCCCAGCTCACCGGGCTCCCGAGCACAGCACACGGGGGCCCACATCACCACAGCCCGCCTGGCTCTCCATCAGAGCCTGTCTACACGGCTCCCCAGCACCACAGCCCAGCACATTGGGGTCCCCGGCCCACCTCACCGGGCCCCCCAACACATCACACGAGGGCGCCCAGCATAACAGCCCGCCTGGCTCTCCATCAGAGCCTTTTAACACAGCTCCGCAGCAGAGCCTGTCTACACGGATCCCCAGCACCACAGCCCAGCTCACAGGGCTCTCCACCACTGCACACGGGGCCCCAAAGCACCACAGCCCGCCTGGCTCTCGAGCAGAGCCTGTTCAAACCACTCCCCCAGCATGCCTGTCCACACGGCTCCCCAGCACCACAGCCCAGCACACCGGGCTCCCCAGCACAGCTCACCGGGCTCCCCTGAACCACAGCCCGCCTGGCTCTCCATCAGAGCCTGTTGACACCGCTCCCCAGCAGACGCTGTCCACACGGCACCCCAGCAGCTCAGCCCAGCCCACGGGGTCCGCAGCCCAGCTCACCGGGCTTCTGAGCACAGCACACGGGGCCACCCAAAACCACAGCCCGCCTGGCTCTCCATCACAGCCTGTCAACACCGCTTCCAAGCAGACCCTGTCCACACGGCACCCCAGCAGCTCAGCCCAGCACACCGGGCCCCGCAGCGCAGCAAACCGGGCTACCGAGCACAGCACACTGAGGCCCCCCAGCACCACAGCCCGCCTGGCTCTCCATCAGAGCCTTTTCACCCCGCTTCACAGCAGACCCTCTACACACGGCACCCCAGCAGCTCAGCCCAGCACACCGGGCTCCCCAGCCAAGCTCAACGGGCTCGCCAGCACAGCACACGAGGGCCCCCGGCACCACAGCCCGCCTGGCTCTCCAGCAAAGCCTCTTCACACGGCTCCCCAGCAGCACAGCCCAGCACACCGGGCTCAATAGCCGATGTCACCGGGCTCCGCAGCACAGCACACGGGGCCCCCCAGCACCACAGCCAAGCTAACCGGGCCCCCCAGCACAGCACACGGGGGCCCCCTGCACCACAGCCCGCCAGGCTCTCCAGCAGAGCCTGTCCACTCGGCTCACCAGCACAGCCTGACCACACGGCTCCCCATCACCACAGCCCAGCACACCGGGCTCCCCAGCCCAGCCCACCTGGCTCTCCATCAGAGCCTGTTCAAACCGCTCCCCAGCAGTGCCTGTCTACAGGGCTACCCAGCAGCACAGCCCAGCACACCGGGCTCCCCAGCCAAGCTCACCGGGTTCGCCAGCACAGCACACGAGGGCCCCCAGCACCACAGCCCGCCTGGCTCTCCAGCAAAGCCTCTTCACACGGCTCCCCAGCAGCACAGCCCAGCACACCGGGCTCCCCAGCACCACAGCCCACCTGGCTCTCCATCAGAGCCTGTTCACACCGCTCCCCAGCAGAGCCTGTCTACAGGGCTACCCAGCAGCACAGCCCAGCACACCGGGCTCCCCAGCCAAGCTCACCGGGCTCGCCAGCACAGCACACGAGGGCCCCCGGCAGCACAGCCCACCTGGCTCTCCAGCAAAGCCTCTTCACACGGCTCCCCAGCAGCACAGCCCAGCACACCGGGCTCAATAGCCGATGTCACCGGGCTCCGCAGCACAGCACACGGGGCCCCATAGCACCACCGCCCAGCAATCCGGGCTGCCCAGCACAGCACACGGGGGCCACCTGCACCACAGCCCGCCAGGCTCTCCAGCAGAGCCTGTCCACTCGGCTCACCAGCACAGCCTGACCACACGGCTCCCCATCACCACAGCCCAGCACACCGGGCTCCCCAGCCCAGCTCACCTGGCTGTCCAGCACAGCACACGGGGCCCCCCAGCACCACAGCCCGCCTTGCTCTCCATCAGAGCGTGTTCACACCGCTCCCCAGCAGAGCTAGTCTACACGGCTCCCCAGCAGCACAGACCAGCACACCGGACTCCCCAGCCTAGCTCACCGATCTCCCCAGGACAGCACACGGGGCCCACCACTACCACAGCCCGCCTGGCTCTCCAGCAGAGCCTGTTCGAACCAATCCCCATCAGAGCCTGTCCACACGGCTCCCCACCAGCACAGCCCAGCAAACCGGGTTCCCCAGCCCACCTCACCGTGCTCCCCAGCACAGCACACGGGGGCCCCCACCACCACAGCCAGCCTGGCTCTCCATCAGATCCTGTTCACAACGCTCCCCAGCAGAGACTTTCTACACGGCTCCCCAGCAGCACAGCCCAGCACACCGGGCTCCCCAGCCCAGCTCACCGGGCTCCCCAGCCCAGCTCACTGTGGTCCCCAGCACAGCAAACGGGGCCCCCAGCACCACAGCGTGCCTTGCTCTCCAGCCGAGCCTGTGCAAACCGCTCCCCAGCAGAGCCTGTCCACACGGCTCACCAGCAGCACAGCCCAGCACACCGGTCTTCCCAGCTCAGCTCACCGGGCTCCCCAGCACAGCACACTGGGCTCCCCAGCACCACAGCCAGCCTGGCTCTCCCGCACAGCCTGTTTAAAGCGCTCCCCAGCAGAGCCTGTCCACACCGCTCCCCAGCAGAGCCTGTCTACACGGCTCCCCAGCTCCACAGCCCAGCACATGGGGCCCCCCAGCACCACAGCCCAGCACACCGGGCTCTTCAGCCCAGCTCACCGGGCTCCCCAGCACAGCACACGGCGCCCCCCAACAACACAGGCCGCCTGGCTCTCCAGCAGAGCCTGTTCAAACCACTCCCAAGCAGAGCCAGTCGACACGGCTCCCCAGCAGCACAGCCCAGCACACTGGCCTCCCAAGCCCTGCTCACCTGGCTCCCCAGCACAGCACACGGGGCCCCCCAGCACCTCAGCCCACCTGGCTTTCCAGCAGAGCCACTTCACACCGCTCCCCAGCAGAGCCTGTCCACACGGCTCCCCAGCAGCACAGCCCAGCACACCAAGCTCCACAGCCGATCTCACCGGCCTACGCAGCACAGCACACGGGGCCCCCCAGAACCACAGCCAAGCACACCGGGCTCCCCAGCCCCGCTCACCGGGCTCCACAGCACAGCACACGGGGGCCCCCAGCAACACATCCCGCCTGTCTCTCCAGCAGAGCCTGTTCAAAACACTCCCCAGCAGAGCCTGTCCACACGGCTCCCCAGCATCACAGCCCAGCACACCGGGATCCCCAGCACAGAACACGGGGGCCCCCAGCACAGCACACGAGGGCCCCCAGCACCACAGCCTGCCTGGCTCTCCAGCAGAGCCTGTTCAAACCACTCCCCAGTAGAGCCTGTCCACACGGCTCCCCAGAACCACAGCCCGCCTGGCTCTCCAGCAGAGCCTGTTCACACCGCTCCCCAGCAGGGCCTGTCCACACGGCTCCCCAGCACCACAGCCCAGCACACCGGGCACCCAATCACAGCACACGGTGCCCCCCAGCACCACATCCCGCCTGGCTCTCAAGCAGAGCCGGTTCAAACCACTCGCCAGCAGAGCCTGTCCCCACGGCTCCCCAGCAGCAGAGCCCATGACACCGGGCTCCCCGGCCCAGCCCACCGGGCTCCGCAGCAAAGCACACGGGGCCTCCCAGCACCACAGCCCGCCTGGCTCTCCAGCAGAGCCTGTTCAAACCACTCCCCAGCAGAGCCTGTCCACACGGCTCCCCAGCACCACAGCCCAGCACACCGGGCTCCCCAGCCCAGCACACGGGGCCCCCCAGCACCACAGCCCGCCTGGCGCTCCATCAGAGCCTGTTCACACCGCTCCCCAGCACAGCCTGTCCACACGGCTCAACAGCACCACAGCCCAGCACACCGGCCTCCCCAGCATAGCACACGGGGTCCCCCAGCAATACAGCCTGCCTGGCTCTGCATCAGAGACTGTTCAAACCACTCCACAGCAGAACCTGTCTACACTGCTCCCCAGCACCACAGCCCAGCTCACTGGGCTCTCCAGCACTGCACACGGGGCCCCCCATCACCACAGCCCACCTGGCTCTCGAGCAGAGCCTGTTCAACCCTCTCCCCAGCAGAGCCTGTCCACACGGCTCATCAGCACCACAGCCCAGCGCACCGGGCTCCCCAGCCCAGCTCAACGGGCTCCCCAGCACAGCACACAGGCCCCCCCAGCACAGCACACGGGGCCCCCCCAGCACAGCACACGGGGCTTCCCAGCACAACAGCCCGGCTGGCTCTCCATCAGAGCCTGTACAAAACTCTCCTCAGCAGAGCCTGTCCACACGGCTCCCCAGCACCACAGCCCAGCACACCGGGCTCCCCAGCCCAGCACACGGGGCCCCCCAGCACCACAGCCCGCCTGGCGCTCCATCAGAGCCTGTTCACACCGCTCCCCAGCACCACAGACCAGCACACCGGGCTCCCCAGCCCTGCTCACCCTGCTCCCCAGCACAGCACACGGGGGCCCCGAGCACAGCTCACCGGGCTCCCCTGAACCACAGCCCGCCTGGCTCTCCATCAGAGCATGTTCAACCCTCTGCCCAGCAGAGCCTGTCCACACGGCAATCCAGCACCACAGCCCAGCATACCGGGCTCCCCAGCCCAGCTCACCGGGCTCCCCAGCCCAGCACACGGGGGCCCCCAACACCACAGCCCGCGTTGGTCTCCAGCAGAGCCTGTTCAAACCACTCCACAGCAGAGCCTTTCCACACTGCTCCCCAGCACCACAGCCCAGCACACCGGGCTCCCCAGCCCTGGTCACCGGGCTCCCCAGCACAGCACACGGGGGCCCCCAGCAAAGCTCACCGGGCTCCCCAGCACAGCTCACCGGGCTCCCCTGAACCACAGCCCGCCTGGCTCTCCATCAGAGCATGTTCAACCCTCTGCCCAGCAGAGCCTGTCCACACGGCTCCCCAGCAGCACAGCCCAGCTCACCGGGCTCCCCAGCAGAGCACACGGGAGCCCCCAGCACCACAGCCGGACTGGCTCTCCAGCAGAGCCTGTTCACACCACTCCCCAGCAAAGCCTTTCTACAAAGCTCCCCAGCACCACAGCACAGCACACCGGGATCCCCAGCCCAGCTCACCGGGCCCCCCAGCACAGCACACTGGGGCCCCCAGCACCACAGCCCGCCTGGCTCTCCATCAAAGCCTGTTCACACCGCTCCGCAGCAGAGCCCTTCTACACGGCTCCCCAGCACCACAGCCCAGCACACCGGGCTCCCCAGCACAGCACACCGGGCCCCCCAGCACCAATGCCCGCCTGGCTCCCCAGCAGAGCCTTTCCACACGGCTCCCCAGCAGAAAAGCCCAGCACACCGGGATCCCCACCACAGCACACGGGGGCCCCCAGCACCACAGCCCGCCTGGCTCTCCATCAGAGCCTCTTCACACGGCTCCCCAGCAGAGCCTGTCTACACGGCTCCCCAGCACC
>JAMOIN010000281.1:36547-47566 GCA_024666655.1 Dascyllus trimaculatus | reverse complement strand
CCCTATGAACACCAACATCTAGACCCCTATGGACACCAACATCTAGACCCTGTGAACACCAACATCTAGACCCTATGAACACCAACATCTAGACCCCTATGAACACCAACATCTAGACCCCTATGAACACCAACATCTACACCCTATGGATACCAACATCTAGACCCCTATGGACACCAACATCTAGACCCCTATGAACACCAACATCTAGACCCTGTGAACACCAACATCTAGACCCCTATGGACACCAACATCTAGACCCCTATGAACACTAACATCTAGACACTATGAACACCAACATCTAGACCCTATAAACACCAACATCTAGACCCCTATGAACACCAACATCTAGACCCTATGAACACCAACATCTAGACACTATGAACACCAACATCTAGACCCCTATGAACACCAACATCTACACCCCTATGAACACTAACATCTAGACCCCTATGAACACCAACATCTAGACCCTATGAACACCAACATCTAGACCCCTATGAACACCAACATCTAGACCCTATGAACACCAACATCTAGACACTATGAACACCAACATCTAGACCCCTATGAACACCAACATCTAGACCCTATGAACACCAACATCTAGACACTATGAACACCAACATCTAGACCCTATAAACACCAACATCTAGACCCTATGAACACCAACATCTAGACCCTATGAACACCAACATCTAGACTCTATGAACACCAACATCTAGACCCTATGAACACCAACATCTAGACCCCTATGAACACCAACATCTAGACCCCTATGAACACCAACATCTAGACCCCTATAAACACCAACATCTAGACCCCTATAAACACCAACATCTAGACCCCTATGAACACCAACATCTAGACCCCTATGAACACCAACATCTACACCCCTATAAACACCAACATCTAGACCCCTATGAACACCAACATCTAGACCCTGTGAACACCAACATCTAGACCCTATGAACACCAACATCTAGACCCTATGAACACCAACATCTAGACCCTATGAACACTAACATCTAGACCCCTATGAACACCAACATCTAGACCCTATGAACACCAACATCTAGACCCTATGAACACCAACATCTAGACCCCTATGAACACCAACATCTAGACCCCTATGAACACCAACATCTAGACCCCATGAACACCAACATCTAGACTCTATGAACACCAACATCTAGACCCTATGAACACCAACATCTAGACCCTATGAACACCAACATCTAGACACTATGAACACCAACATCTAGACCCTATGAACACCAACATCTAGACCCCTATGAACACCAACATCTAGACCCTATGAACACCAACATCTAGACCCCTATGAACACCAACATCTAGACCCTATAAACACCAACATCTAGACCCCTATAAACACCAACATCTAGACCCTATGAACACCAACATCTAGACACTATGAACACCAACATCTAGACCCCTATGGACACCAACATCTAGACCCTATGAACACCAACATCTAGACCCCTATGAACATCAACATCTAGACCCTATGAACACCAACATCTAGACACTATGAACACCAACATCTAGACCCCTATGGACACCAACATCTAGACCCTATAAACACCAACATCTAGACCCTATGAACACCAACATCTAGACCCTATGAACACCAACATCTAGACCCTATGAACACCAACATCTAGACCCCTATGAACACCAACATCTAGACCCCTATGAACACCAACATCTAGACCCTATGAACACCAACATCTCGACCCCTATGAACACCAACATCTAGACCCTATGAACACCAACATCTAGACCCTATGAACACCAACATCTAGACCCCTATGAACACCAACATCTAGACCCCTATGAACACCAACATCTAGACCTCTATGAACACCAACATCTAGACCTCTATGAACACCAACATCTAGACCCTATGAACACCAACATCTAGACCTCTATGAACACCAACATCTAGACCCCTATGAACATCAACATCTAGACCCCTATGAACACCAACATCTAGACCCCTATGAACACCAACATCTAGACCCCTATGAACACCAACATCTAGACCCTATGAACACCAACATCTAGACCCCTATGAACACCAACATCTAGACCCTATGAACACCAACATCTAGACCCTATAAACACCAACATCTAGACCCTATGAACACCAACGTCTAGACCCTATGAACACCAACATCTAGACCCTATAAACACCAACGTCTAGACCCTATGAACACCAACATCTAGACCCTATGAACACCAACGTCTAGACCCTATGAACACCAACATCTAGACCCCTATGAACACCAACATCTAGACCCTATAAACACCAACATCTAGACCCTATAAACACCAACGTCTAGACCCTATGAACACCAACATCTAGACCCTATAAACACCAACATCTAGACCCTATAAACACCAACGTCTAGACCCTATGAACACCAACATCTAGACCCTATGAACACCAACATCTAGACCCTATGAACACCAGGTTCTGGTTCCTACCAGTGAGTCCACATCATCATTTAGTCTAAACATCTAAAAACTGGATCCTTGTCTGGTCAAACTTTCCTCCATCAGGTTCTACTGATGTTAGAGCCTCAACAGTTGGTGAAATGTTTTAGTAGAACCATGGATCCATCCATAGATATGGGGCTCGAGGACCTTCATGGAGAAACTAGACCAGCCTGGTTGGACATTCTGAAGGTCCAGTAGTTAAACTGTGTCCTCTGCTGGATCCATTCAGTGGTTCTGGTCTGATGGATCTGTTCTGTCTGTTCTCACCACATCTCATGGCTGTTAGTTTGATTTATGGAGAAGCTGAACCTTTAAAATGGTTCCACGGTTGTTGTTTTTTATTTTGAGGGTGAAAGTAGAAAAACATCTCAGATCTGACAACATGTGTGACTGACTGTCAGCTCAGGTGTTGTTCCTACGTTCAGCCAGCAGGTGGCAGCAGAGGGCTGTGGATTAACAGGCAGAAGAAGAAGAGCAGAGTCTGAATGTTGTGATGTAATTTGACAGTTTGTCCTCATTCTGCTGCTTTAGATGATCAGTAAGGCAGAGCAGACGCAGCAGAGCGCCACCTGCTGTCAGGAAGCAGTGTCTGGTGTTAGTGACTCAGTGTGGATCAGAGCTGCTGTGAAGCTCCCTGGTGTCAGGAGTACATGAATGTAAAGCTCCAGCTGCCCCTGCTTCCCTCCAGGACCTCTGTTTTCTGCTCATTTGATGCTTTCGGTCGTTCTGCATCACTGAAACTGCTGCTGAACCTAAGATACATCCCATAATATTGATGCTTAATGTTGTTATAGAGGAAATGAACCTAAACCAGGTGTAGTGACTCCTGGATGGATGTAGACCTGATCTGGGTTCAGGTCTTCTGAGAACTAAAGGGTCCTGTTGGTTTAATACAGAATGTGGACCCACCAGCTTCCAGTCGGCCTGCAGCCCCTCGTCGCTGTACAGGATGTAGTCGATCCTCCGCCCGTTGCCCTTCAGAGGAATCTTCCTGCCCGTCTGGCTGCTGGCTGGACACGGAGTCTTACTGGGAGGAAACACCAGGTACTCCTTCCTGCCCTCCTCGTTCTCCATGAGCCTGACGGACGGAGAGACGCTGCATCAGACATGAAGCCCTCAGAGGACAACCAGGCGTCAGGACTGATACAAAGCACAGCTAAACGCTAACAGCAGCATCTGCTGGACCAAAACACATCTAGAAACATTCCTGATCATGGTTTAGACTGCTGGTTCTGGTTCTGCTGGGTCCAGAAGGTTCTGGTCTCAGAGCAGCTTCATGTCAGGTGAGACTCACTTCTGTAAACTCTCAGGTGTGGTGACGTCATCGTCATAAAGGCCGCTGGGGTCCAGCAGAGTCCCTGTTCAGAGAAAACACAGAGACCAGGTTCTGATCGGGTTCTGTTCAGGTTCTGTTCAGGTTCTGTTCAGGTTCTGTTCAGGTTCTGTTCAGGTTCTGATCAGGTTATTTTATTTACAGGGTACTTTATCATCTTGAACTGCAGTAATTGTATTTCAACACAATATTTAAACCTTAAAAACAAAAACATCAAATTTAAGTTTAAATGACTCAAAATATTAAGTTGATGCAAAAACAAGACGTCAGAATAACGTTAGACTAAACATATAAATGTAAACATAAACAACTGTATAATAATAAATAAATAAATACATGATTATATATAAATAAAAATACACAACCTATCTACAACACTGTGTTGTTGTTGTTGTGTTGTTGTTGTGTTGTTGTTTGTGTTGTTGTGTTGTGTTGCTATTGTTGTTTGGTGTTGTTGTGTTGTTATTGTTGTTGTGTTGTTATTGTTGTTGGTGTCATTGTGTTGTTATTGTTGTTGTGTTGTTATTGTTGTTGTTGTCTTGTGTTGCTGTGTTGTTATTGTTGTTGTGTTGTTATTGTTGTCGTCATTGTGTTGTTGTTGTGTTGTGGTCGTGTTGTTGTTGTTTGTTGTTGTTTGTTGTTGTCTTGTGTTGTTGTTGTGTTGTTATTGTTGTTGTCTTGTGTTGTTGTTGTTTGTTGTTGTTTGTTGTTGTTATTGTTGTGTTGTTGTGTTGTTGTTTGTTGTTGTTGTTTGTTGTTGTTGTGTTGTTGTTTGTTGTTGTTGTGGTTGTTGTTTGTTGTTGTGTTGTGTTGTTGTTGTTTGTTGTTGTTGTGTTGTTGTTGTTTGTTGTAGTTGTGTTGTTGTTTGTTGTAGTTGTGTTGTTGTTTGTTGTTGTGTTGTTGTTGTTGTGTTGTTGTTGTGTTGTTGTTGTTGTGTTGTTGTTGTTGTTGTTGTGTTGTTGTTGTTGCTGTTTGTTGTTGTTGTTGTTGTTGTTGTTTGTTGTTGTTGTTGTTGTGTTGTGTTGTGGTCGTTACCCAGAGCCCAGGGCTTATCTTCTCCAGGCCCGAGGCGACAGGGGTCTTTGTACTGAGTGAACAGCGCATGTTGTTGCTCCAGTTTGTCCTCTGAGAACACAAAGACACACAACATGATCCAGTTTATCGACTGCAGCTGTTGGAAGCTGGACTGATCGATTAATTGATTGATCAGTTGTTCCTCAGATCTATGAATGTGAGGAGGAACATCCTGGAACGACTCTGAGTCCAGCTGCATCATTACTGGTAATACTTCTAACCACTGATCAGACACCACGAACTGATCACTGATGATCATTAGACCGTATTGATCAGCTGATCGGTACCTGAGGAACAGTTGTCAAAGTTCAGGTCTCCCAGGACGACGTCGAAGGCCACCAGGTCCTCCAGAACCTTCTCTCCTTCAGCCGAACGAGACGAGCTCTGACGGAACTCAGACCCCCACTGGAGCAACAGGTCGAGCTGCTCGCAGCGAACAGAGGCGTCACCTGGGGGCAGGTACAGGTGAGTCAGTAGAGAGTGCAGCTGAGGCCGGACGCAATTAGTACAGGATATCAATTAATTAATACAGGATACAATTAGTACAGGATATCAATTAATTAATACAGGACACAATTAGTACAGGATATCAATTAATCAATTAGTACAGGATATCAATTAATCAATTAGTACAGGATATCAATTAATCAATACAGGACACAATTAGTACAGGATATCAATTAATCAATACAGGACACAATTAGTACAGGATATCAATTAATCAATTAATACAGGATATAATTAATACTGGATATAATTAATACAGGATACAGTTCAGCTGAAATGAGCTGGAAACTGATCACCTGTCAGTTCACTGCAACATGATGCATCATAAATGTAATATATTCTATTTCTGCTTCTTCAGATGAGAAAAACGTGTCAAAGGTTCAGAAAAAAACTGAACCAATTGAAGTTCTGAAAATAAAAAAGCAGTTTTTGTTGCCTCAACCGACACAAACAGCAACTAAAAACACAGAAAACAGCAAAATGACAAAAAACAACAACAAAACAACGGAATGCAAAAGCAATCAGCCGCTGATCACAAAGCAAACAGTGACTGAAAACAACAGAAAACAGTGATTGAAAACCACGACTGAAAATGAACAGCAACTAAACACAAAAACTGAAAACAACAGAAAACAAAAGCTACAAGTAACTACAGATGGCAGAAAACAGCAACTAAAAACTGAAACTAAAACTACAGAAAACAGTGACTGAAAACAACGGAAAACAGTCTCCGACAACTAAAGCTAACAGTGACTGAAAACAAAAGTTAACAGTGACTGAAAACAAAACTAACAGTGACTGACAACTAGAGCTAACAGTGACTGAAAACAAAACTAACAGTGACTGACAACTAGAGCTAACACTGAATGAAAACAACAGTAAACAGTGACTCAAAACAAAAGCTAACAGAGACTGACAACTACAGCTAACACTGAATGAAAACAAAAGCTAACAGTGACTGAAAACAAACGCTAACAGTGACTGAAAACAAAAGTTAACAAACGCTAACAGTGACTGAAAACAAAAGTTAACAGTGACTGAAAACAAAACTAACAGTGACTGACAACTAAAGCTAACAGTGACTCAAAACAAAAGCTAACAGTGACTGACAACTAGAGCTAACACTGAATGAAAACTACAGTAAACAGTGACTCAAAACAAAAGCTAACAGAGACTGACAACTAGAGCTAACAGTGACTGAAAACAAAAGTTAACAGTGACTGAAAACAAAAGCTAACAGAGACTGACAACTAGAGCTAACAGTGACTGAAAACAAAAGTTAACAGTGACTGAAAACAAAAGCTAACAGAGACTGACAACTAGAGCTAACAGTGACTGAAAACAAAAGTTAACAATGACTGAAAACACTACAATGAAATGCTGCAGCTTCTCTCTAAACCAGTGAAACTGAGATGATGTTTGAAGCTTCTCTTCATGAAGGCTGAAGTTCTTCGCTGCTGCTGTACGACCGGGTCGGTTCTGCCCAGCGGACCCGACCAGCTGGTTCTGGTTCTGAGAGGAGGTGGTTTCAGGAGGCGTCGGGTGAAAACATGAAGGCTGAACAGAGTAAAAAACAAAGAGGCGCTGGAACCCGGCGGCAGCGTGGGAGGTCTGGCTCCGACTGCTGCGCTCGAGAACATGTGAATGTAGCGATTGTTTGTGTCTGAGCTGGACGGAGCCGGAGCTGTGGAGGCGTTTTTCTCCACCGTTACCGTGGACGCGAGCAGAAGTGTCTATTTAGAGCTGAGCGATGTGAGTCCAGCTCTCAGAACAGAACCCGAACAGAACATATCTATGATCCAATACCCAGACCCAGAAAGGAAACAGCTACTGACAACTAAAACAGTGACCGAAAACTACAATAGTCACTGAAAACTACAACAGTGACTGAAAATTAAAGCAAACAGTGACCAAAAACTGCAATAAACAGTGACTGAAAACTAAACAAAACAGTGACTGAAAACTAAAGAAAACAGTGACTGAAAACCACAATAGTGACTGAAAACTAAAGCAAACAGTGACCGAAAACTGCAATAAACAGTGACTGAAAACTAAACAAAACAGTGACTGAAAACTAAACAAAACAGTGACTGAAAACTAAAGAAAACAGTGACTGAAAACCACAATAGTGACTGAAAACCACAATAGTGACTGAAAACTACAATAAACAGTGACCGAAAACTGCAATAAACAGTGACTGAAAACTAAAGAAAACAGTGACTGAAAACTAAAGAAACAGTGACTGAACACTACAATAGTGACTGAAAACTACAATAAACAGTGACCGAAAACTAAAGAAAACAGTGACTGAAAACTAAAGAAACAGTGACTGAACACTACAATAGTGACTGAAAACTACAATAAACAGTGACCGAAAACTAAAGAAAACAGTGACTGAAAACTAAAGAAACAGTGACTGAACACTACAATAGTGACTGAAAACTACAATAAACAGTGACTGAAAACTAAAGAAAACAGTGACTGAAAACTAAAGAAACAGTGACTGAAAACTAAAGAAAACAGTGAGTGAAAACTACAATGAACAGTGACTGAAAACTAAACAAAACAGTGACTGAAAACTAAACAAAACAGTGACTGAAAACTAAAGAAAACAGTGACTGAAAACCACAATAGTGACTGAAAACCACAATAGTGACTGAAAACTACAATAAACAGTGACCGAAAACTGCAATAAACAGTGACTGAAAACTAAAGAAAACAGTGACTGAAAACTAAAGAAACAGTGACTGAACACTACAATAGTGACTGAAAACTACAATAAACAGTGACCGAAAACTAAAGAAAACAGTGACTGAAAACTAAAGAAACAGTGACTGAACACTACAATAGTGACTGAAAACTACAATAAACAGTGACCGAAAACTAAAGAAAACAGTGACTGAAAACTAAAGAAACAGTGACTGAACACTACAATAGTGACTGAAAACTACAATAAACAGTGACTGAAAACTAAAGAAAACAGTGACTGAAAACTACAATAAACAGTGACTGAAAACTAAAGAAAACAGTGAGTGAAAACTACAATAAACAGTGACTGAAAACTAAAGAAAACAGTGAGTGAAAACTACAATGAACAGTGACTGACAACTGAAGCAAACAGTGAGTGAAAACTGCAATAAACAGTGACCTGAAACAAAAGCGAACAATGACTGAAACAAGAGAAAACAACCACTAAAAACAAAAACAAACAAGGACTGAAAATGACAGAAAACAGCAACTAAAAATGACTAAAACACAGTACACTTTTGTTTTTTAACGCTGTTTTAGTCTTTTTGGGTCACTGTTTAAATTGTTTTGTCATTGTTTTCAGTTGTTTTGTTTCAGTTTATTTTAGTTTTCCATCAGTGTTTTTTAATCACTGTTTCATTTCCCGTCACTGTTGAAGTTTTTCTTCTGCCGTTTTCTGTCACTGTTTAAATGTAGTTTAATTGTTTTCTGTTGTTTTCAGTCGTTTTCAGCTGGTGTTATATTTTAGGTTGTTTCCAGTTGCTGCTCCACATTCGTTGTCTTTGGATCTGGTGATCGGAGCTGCATCTGTCATTCCACTGTAACCTACAGTGAACCAAACGCTCGGTCTGATCTTATTTATTTATTTATTATTTATTTATTTTTGTTTTCTCCTGCGTCGAGGGTCTGGAGGGAGCATCTCTAGCTGAACTGAACCAGGTCTCGGAGCTCCTCCCCTTCTCCTCCTGTATCCTCTATATTTATCCTGCCAGAGCGTAGAATCCCAGAATAGCGGAGGAGGAGGAGGAGGAGACGAGTCTTTGGTGAAAAACGAGGCGGCGCTGAGCTTTAAATAGATCCATGACGCCTCCACAGCTTGAGGCCGTCGCCATGGGAACAGCAGGAGGCTGCTGAAGCTTCATGATGGAGCTGAACAAGACGGATCACAGAGAACAGACACGCGTGATGCAGTTACCTTCTATGGCGTGCAGGTGTGTGCAGGTGAGGTATCCCACAACCCTCTGCTCCTGGTGGGACGTCCCAACGTGAACCTGCAGACACAAACACAGAACGTTCAGTCAGCAGGTAACGACCAATCAGATCTCAGCAGGTGAGACTTCAGAAACCAGGTTTAACACCAGCAACATGAAGAAACGAATCTTCACAGCTCAAACCTTTTCAATTAATCTACAACCAGCTGTGAGCTTCAGTATTATGGGATGTCTCCTAGTGAGAACATGTTAACGTCTATATAGAGTCCTGGAAACCATCACTGGTAGCTTTAATCTACCGTCTACCTTTACAACATCCTCACGTCATGATGCTGCCACCACCGTGCTTCACATCATGATGCTGCCACCACCGTGCTTCACGTCATGATGCTGCCACCACCGTGCTTCACGTCATGATGCTGCCACCACCGTGCTTCACGCCATGATGCTGCCACCACCGTGCTTCACACCATGATGCTGCCACCACCGTGCTTCACACCATGATGCTGCCACCACCGTGCTTCACATCATGATCATGCTGCTGCCACCACCATGCTTCACATCATGATGCTGCCACCACCATGCTTCACATCATGATGCTGCCACCACCGTGCTTCACATCATGATGATGCCACCACCATGCTTCACATCATGATGCTGCCACCACCGTGCTTCACATCATGATGCTGCCACCACCATGCTTCGTATCATGATGCTGCACCACCATGCTTCACATCATGATGCTGCCACCACCATGCTTCACGTCATGATGCTGCCACCACCGTGCTTCACATCATGATGCTGCCACCACCGTGCTTCACATCATGATGCTGCCAACACCGGTAGCTACGTCATGATACTGCACCACCACCGTGCTTCACGTCATGATGCTGCCACCACCGTGCTTCACATCATGATGCTGCCACCACCGTGCTTCACATCATGATGCACCCCACCGTGCTTCACATCATGATGCTGCCACCACCGTGCTTCCGTCATGATGCTGCCACCACCGTGCTTCCGTCATGATGCTGCCACCCACCGTGCTTCACGTACCGCCCAGCGTGCTGCCACCACCGTGCTTCACGTCATGATGCCTCCACCACCGTGCTTCAGTCATGATGCTGCCACCACCATGCTTCACATCTTGATGCTGCCACCACCGTGCTTCACATCATGATGCTGCCACCACCGTGCTTCACATCATGATGCTGCCACCACCTTGCTTCACATCATGATGCTGCCACCACCGTGCTTCACGTCATGATGTTGCCACCACCGTGCTTCACGTCATGATGCTGCCACCACCGTGCTTCACGTCATGATGCTGCCACCATCGTGCTTCACATCATGATGCTGCCACCACCGTGCTTCCACGTCATGATGCTGCCACCATCGTGCTTCACATCATGATGCTGCCACCACCGTGCTTCACGTCATGATGCTGCCACCACTGTGCTTCACATCATGATGCTGCCACCACCATGCTTCACATCATGATGCTGCCACCACCGTGCTTCACGTCCTGATGCTGCCACCACTGTGCTTCACATCATGATGCTGCCACCACTGTGCTTCACATCATGATGCTGCCACCACCATGCTTCACGTCATGATGCTGCC
>JAMOIN010000281.1:0-36447 GCA_024666655.1 Dascyllus trimaculatus | reverse complement strand
GTGCTTCACGTCATGATGCTGCCACCACCGTGCTTCACGTCATGATGCTGCCACCACCGTGCTTCACGTCATGATGCTGCCACCACCGTGCTTCACTTCATGATGCTGCCACCGCCGCACAAAAGTGATGAAAAATGACAACAGAAGAAATGAAACAACTAAAGTTTGATGGAAAATGAACACAGGTTGAAATCGACCAGTCATGATTAAAAACTTCCTTGGAGTTTGTGTCGACATCAGGATTCTGACAGAAACTTTCATCACATCATTAAATAACATCATTTCCATATTAAACGCGTCTTTAGCAGCACCAGCGTCACAGTCATGTAATAAAATGATGATCTTGACCTTCATCCTTGTGACTGATGGAACAGGTTGTAATTATTATCCGTCTTTGCTGCAGCGTTTCATGAAACAGTCTCTAGCAGCGGCTGCCTGAAGCAACTCGTCTTTACCGTGTTCAACATGAAGCCAGTGTTTAGCAGAGCTTCCCTTCGGCCTGCGGCTCTGTCAGCACATGTTAGCAGTGAGTTTGGTTCAGTCTGTCGGGCTGCACTTTAATATTAGCTAATAAAACAGTCTGCTGAACAAGACCTGGTCTGTTCAACCCACCGTGTGTCGTTTCTTTACGCTTTTCTTTACGTTTCTTTTCAGTCTCTTCCAGTTTACTTTTGTGTTCTGATGCTGCTACTATCATCTTACATTTCATGTTTTAATGGGCTGACATCACTGCAGCAGTCTGTTCTCACTTTGACACGAAAGAGTTTCAAATTAAGTTGATGATTCAAAGTTTTTAAAGCACTAAAAGAGAACTTCCAAAGCAGGGCTGAACTTCATGGTGCTGAGGCATGAATGAGGAGAGATGACTGAGGTTTGAGACCAGCTCTGGACCTCTGGAGGACAGAAGGAGCAGCAGCTATCTGGGCTCTGAAACGTGAAATAAACCAGTGATGCTGGTCATCAAACATGGCTGCAAACAGAAGGAGGCTCGGAGATGAACCACAGATGAGGGTTCATTCATGTGTTCTTTGTCTGTGCTGCAGTTAAACCAGCTGAAGGATCTCGGTCGGCTGCAGGGTTTCGGCTCCGCAGGTCGACTGAATCCGTCGGAGCTAAACACGGAACTCAGCGTATTATTTTTTCAACACGTCTACATTCACGTTATGCATTTTTCAGCACGTCTTCCTCGGCTGCTGAGCTGCAGGAACAAAACATCTTCGGAGATTTAGTCCGACTCCGGGAGAGTCCTGAGCTGCTCTTCATCGTCCTCATCGGTCACAAAAAACAACCTTAGAGACAGAAAACGAACAAAATGTGACACGAAACAACGACTGAAGGCACAAACCGATGGAAAACAGCCTCAGAGAGACAGAACGACGTTTGTTTGTTGGTCTGATGGATAGAATGAAGCCGAGGCTGCAGCTATGAGTCAAACCACTCGTCAGATATAAAGTGACTGTTGGCAGCTGCAGCCGACAGTAAATCAACATTATCCAGTTAGTGGAAGCTTTTAGGTTCTCTGTTCTAAGAGGCTGCTGTTGGAATAATCCAGAAACACTCAGCGCTGCTGTTCAGAACAGCCGGACCGTCTGATGTCATCATCGAGGTGCTTTCAACGACACAAACCACTGAACCAGATCTGAGTCCCTTTAACCAGACTAGACTACAAGGCTCCTGGTGCAGGCGTGGTAGCGCCACCATCAGGGGGAAAACCATCAGACCATGAGAGGCTCCAAGAAGAAGGAGGTTCTTCCTCTAGAAGCAGAACCTTAAAGCTCCACTGATCACATGGACAAAGAAAAGGCCTTCTGGAGGAAAGTTCTGAGGTCAGATGGAACAAAGACTGAGGAGAGAAGGTGAGGCCTTCAACCCCAACAACACCAGACCTACCATCAGCATGGAGGTGGCAGCATCATGCTCTGTGGAACTGGAGCTTCACACAAAGTCAATGGAACAATGAAGGAGGAGGATCAGAACCTAAAACCATCAGCAGAAGGTTGATCTGGGACACAGCTGGATGTTCCAACCAGACAATGAGCCCAAACACATCAAAGTGGTGAAGAAATGGTTCCATCTAGACCCAGACTGACTGATGAACATGGACTCTACGGTGGATGGAAGCTTTGGTTCAGTGAGTCCTGTCAGGAGATGACTCTGGGATCAAGTGCAGGTCAGAGTAAAACCTTTCATGTGTTATAACTTGTTCTGTCTGTCCAGGTTTCATTCTTCGCTCCAGACCTCAGCTACAGCAGCAGTGAATCCATCCTGGTCGTCTGCACTGGCTTTGTTGTGTTCAAACACCGACTCAGCCTAAAGTCTCTCTGGTTCTCCTGGTTCTCGTCTCAGATGATCGTAAACATTCCACAAGTCTTTCCTCAGTCCCAGCTGCTTCAGACTGAACGCCAGTGAACCTGCTGAACAACGTCCTCAGCCGTCCTTCACTGGCATCAACCAGCAGATTTAAGACCACAGAAACTCAGATCAGCGTTTTCCTGCAGAGCCTGAAAGCAGAGGACAGGCTTCAGGCTGATCAGCAGGAATAAAAGGCTGCTTTGGCTGCAGAGCTCCAATAAAACCCTAAAGGCCACAATAAACCATTAGTCTAATTAGGCGCACTGCAAACCGAAGAACAGTAAATACACCTCCGAATATCTGAGCGGCTAATTCAATTAGTCCTAATGGAAGCAGCAGCAGCACGAAGCCCAGCCTGCTGAGACGCATCGTCACCTTCGCTTTCACAGTCATGAAGACCAACTTCTGGCTGAGCAGACCGACACCACGGGCCTGCAGACGTCCAGCGCTTCCATCTGGGTTTAAAGGAATAATCCAAACCAAACTGAAACGCACAGCGACCACAAAGCAACGAAAACAGCCCACATGTGGCAAAAACGTCCACAAAGCAACGCAACAAGAGAAACCGACTCACTATGATCACAATGGGACACAAAGAGAAAGAAGACAACAAAATAAAAAGACGGAAAATCAACCAAATATGACCCAAAACCACCAAACTGTGACATGAAACCACCAAACGGACTCAGACACGCCGTCACACAGACGCCCTCGGTGGTTCGGGCCTCTAGTGTCCGTCATCCTCTGCTACACCTCCACCTGTCCGGCCCGTCGCTCCTCCTCCTTCCTCTCTGGGAACACGTCAGGCGTGTTTCCAGACAAACACCGTGGCGTGTGATTGTGCTGCTGCTGTTGTGTTACTGCGGGCGGATTAGTCCAGAACAGGGAAGTAATTTGTGTGGATAGATGGGGTTGACCTGGATGCTGAATCGAGGTCCTTCTGGTCACTGGAGGCCTCGGCGCTTTGGGGAATGCTGCCATTGATTTCCACTGCTCTACTTTCAGGGTTAATCTGCTGCTTCCACAGACTCACAGTCAGGACTCCTGGAGCGTAAACTGAGCTGAAATAATTATAAGAGGGGATGAATGTTGGGACTGGGAGCTTTAATTATGGAGCAGAGCTGCTCTCTGCAGGGAAACACTTTAATTAATATTCTGCCTCGTTCTGCATCACGACTCAGAGCTGTGCTGTTGACCTGCTGCTGCTATACAGGTGGACACACCTCATTAACATATCTACAGGTGGACACACCTCATTAACATATCTACAGGTGGACACACCTCATTAACATATCTACAGGTGGACACACCTCATTAACATATCTACAGGTGGACACACCTCATATTAATATAGCTACAGGTGGACACGCCTCATTAACATATCTACAGGTGGACACACCTCATATTAATATAGCTACAGGTGGACACGCCTCATTAACATATCCTCATTAACATATCCTCATTAACATATCTACAGGTGGACACGCCTCATTAACATATCTACAGGTGGACACACCTCATATTAATATAGCTACAGGTGGACACACCTCATTAACATATCTACAGGTGGACACACCTCATTAACATATCTCATTAACATAGCTACAGGTGGACACACCTCATTAACATATCTACAGGTGGAAACACCTCATTAACATATCTACAGGTAGACACACCTCATTAACATATCTACAGGTGGAAACACCTCATTAACATATCTACAGTATACAGTGAGGAAAAATGAGTTCAGAGTGAGTAAAGATGCCCAGAGGGTTCATGTTTTCACCACCAGCATCAGAAACAGTTTTCACTGGCTACAGTCAGTGTTTTTGTATTTCTCTGTTTTGAGGTGTTTCTCCTCCAGAACCGAACCACAAACAGAACCTCCAGGTGAACTGACAGAACCTCCAGGTGAACTGACAGAACCCGTCCTGTGGGCTCAGATGAGACCATCAGGACTCGGCTCGACGCTTCCCTTCCTCAGTGTCTGTGGATGTGTGAGAGTCTGGCAGCTAAAACAGAAGTAAACAGTGAACGCCACCGCCGACGCTGCTGGGAGGAAACACAGCCAGGAGAACACGGAGAGGCAGCGAGACAGGTGAGGAGGCAGACAGGTGAGGAGGCAGACAGGTGAGGATGCAGACAGGTGAGGAGGCAGACAGGTGAGGAGGCAGACAGGTGTGAGATAGACAGGTGAGGAGGCAGACAGGTGAGGACGCAGACAGGTGAGGAGGCAGACAGGTGAGGAGGCAGACAGGTGAGGAGGCAGACAGGTGTGAGATAGACAGGTGAGGAGGCAGACAGGTGAGGAGGCAGACAGGTGAGGAGGCAGACAGGTGTGAGATAGACAGGTGAGGAGGCAGACAGGTGAGGAGGCAGACAGGTGAGGACGCAGACAGGTGAGGAGGCAGACAGGTGAGGAGGCAGACAGGTGTGAGATAGACAGGTGAGGAGGCAGAGAGGTGAGGAGGCAGACAGGTGAGGACGCAGACAGCTGAGGAGGCAGGCAGGTGAGGAGGGAGACAGGTGAGGAGGCAGACAGGTGAGGAGGCAGACAGGTGAGGACGCAGACAGGTGAGGAGGCAGACAGGTGAGGAGGCAGACAGGTGTGAGATAGACAGGTGAGGAGGCAGACAGGTGAGGACGCAGACAGGTGAGGAGGCAGACAGGTGAGGAGGCAGACAGGTGAGGAGGCAGACAGGTGAGGAAACAGACAGGTGAGGAGGCAGACAGGTGAGGAGGCAGACAGGTGTGAGACAGACAGGTGTGAGATAGACAGGTGAGGAAACAGACAAGGGAGGAGGGAGACAGGTGAGGAGGCCAACAGGTGTGAGATAGACAGGTAAGGAGGCAGACAGGTGAGGAGGCAGACAGCTAAGAAGGCAGACAGGTGAGGAGGCAGACAGGTGTGAGATAGACAGGTAAAGAGGCAGACAGGTGAGGAGGCAGACAGGTGTGAGACAGACAGGTGTGAGATAGACAGGTGTGAGATAGACAGGTAAAGAGGCAGACAGGTGAGGAGACAGACAGGTGAGGAGGCAGACAGGTGTGAGACAGACAGGTGTGAGATAGACAGGTGTGAGACAGACAGGTGTGATATAGACAGGTGAGGAGACAGACAAGGGAGGAGGGAGACAGGTGATGAGTCAAACAGCTGAGGAGGCAGACAGGTGTGAGGCAGACAGGTGTGAGACAGACAGGTGTGAGATAGACAGGTAAAGAGGCAGACAGGTGAGGAGACAGACAGGTGAGGAGGCAGACAGGTGTGAGACAGACAGGTGTGAGATAGACAGGTGTGAGACAGACAGGTGTGAGATAGACAGGTGTGATATAGACAGGTGAGGAGACAGACAAGGGAGGAGGGAGACAGGTGATGAGTCAAACAGCTGAGGAGGCAGACAGGTGTGAGACAGACAGGTGTGAGATAGACAGGTAAAGAGGCAGACAGGTGAGGAGGCCAACAGGTGTGAGATAGACAGGTGATGAGTCATGCTAACATGCTAACACGCTAACATGCAGACTCCAGCAGAATCTAACAGCAGGTCAGTTTTACCTGCTTCTCAAACGTCCATTTAAACTGTAACTCAGGTGGAAAGTGAAGCAGCAGGTGATGGATGAAGAGATTCTTTATCAGTTATTGATTATTATAAATGAATATTATTTAGAACATACCACTGAGTAATAATGATATAAATGTATATCAGGAAGCTCCAGCAGCACTGAGTCTGTATGTGTCAGCAGCCTATCAGGGACCTGCAGGTGCTCTGAGGTCACTGTGAAACAGGAAGTGATGGCAGCTTGTTGTCTGTCGGCAGGTAACAGCAGGAAGTTGTCATCACACTGTGTTGGAGTCCGTCTTTATTAGATCTGCTCATGTCAGAACATGAACTCCGACCCAGCAGGACCTGGATCAGAACCAGGCTCACAGCAGGACCTGGATCAGAACCAGACTCACAGCAGGACCTGGATCAGAACCAGACTCACAGCAGGACCTGGATCAGAGCCAGACTCCTGACAGTCACAGTTTGAGGCTGATTAATGAGCTCAGTGTCGACTCTTAGACACACAAACACCGTAAAAAACAACGACTAATTATTTACAACCTGCTGCCTTAAAATCCAGACTTCAGCAGTAAAAACAACAACAACAACAATAATAATAATAATAATAATAATAATATGTTATAGAGGTTTGTGCAGACATGACAGACTGAGCTCCTTAAACTTGGAGTAAATATCTGGTGGTTCTAGTGGTACAAACCTAAACACGTAGTAAAACCATCGACCTTCTGTTCATATTTTCAGCAGCATCCTGTAATGTTTGGTTCTGCAGTAACAGAGTCTGGTCCAACCAACCATCTCATCTGATCCAGACGGTCACACTGAGTTTTTTTTCTGCATATAAAAGCTGTTTGGAGGTCATTAACCTTCACAATAGTCTTTGTCATGGTGCCCGTTGCTAGCTAAACTCCCACAATGCTCTCTGCTTCCAACATGAACTGTAGTCTGAGTGACGCCTCCTCTGGTCTCTACAGTATTAAACAGTAAGAGGCTCCACCTGGTGGAACAAGCAGGAACTACAGCTGGTCTACGTTTACTGACATCAGGACCTCCTCCTTCTTGTTTTGGGGGTTCCCTGGGTATTTTTCACGGCTGCTCTGTACGAACTTTTGCAGAGTAAATTATGTCTATTACCTTTTTAAACATCCAACATTTTAGTTGAACTGACTGAAGAAAAGCGGCTAAAGCAGTGAAACCCTGAAACCCTGGAGCTGTTGTTTCTGCAGCCCTAAACTCCACACTGCTGCTGACAGACACTTTGGTGGTTACAGGGAATGAAACAGCTGAAGATGAACCTCCTCAGACAGAACACAGGAAGCTGCAGCAGCTTCCCATCAGTCTGCAGCCACATTAGTGCATTAGCAGGCCGACTGGGTCCTTCCTGCTTCCTGAGCTGCTTTCTGTGCATTAAAGCTGCACATGTCATGTCGCATCTCCACGTCTTACTGCTCACAGCCTAATGGACTCCATAAGTAGAAGAACATGGCAGGAAGCTCCCGCTGCTCCATAAATAATGACTTCATGTGCAGCAGAGTCATGATGGGAACCAACCAGAACCTCCGACTGGTCCTTTGGAGCCCGCCGGTCCTTCGTCTACAGTGACTTTATTTAATGAAGCAAAGGTTTACCTTCAGACGGTGGACACGTCCTGTTAGGACCAGGAGGAGCCACACGTCGACCACAGGGATGCAAATAAACACAAACAGATGCAGAACCAAAGAAAACAGACAAAATGACTTCAGACAAACAACGAGACGGTTTAAACTTCACCAGCAGCAGCTCAACCACCAACACTAAGCTCAGCTGGAAACAGCAGCTGACGGCTCAGAGCTCCAGTCCAGCAGCTCCTGATGGACGTTCAGAGATCTATGAACCTGAGCAGCCGCTCTGCTCCCAGCCTGGTCCATCACTTCAGCAGAAGATACAAAGAGATGCAAAATCACCGCAGCATGAGTAAAAACACCGTTAAAGAGAAAATATGATCACAAGTAAAACACAGAATCACTGCAAACATGTGAATCCTGTGAATTCCTGAGCAGCACATCGACCAGTAGATCGTCTCTTCACTTTTTCTCATTTTGCATCTCATTTTCTTCATTTCTTCATCTTATTTTGATCAGTTTGGGTCATTTAGTGCCTCGTCTGGTTCATTTTGGGTTATTTTACACTTTATTTTGATAATTTTTAGCTTTGCTGTGCCTCATTTTTTGTCATTTTACATCTCGTTTGGTTGATTTTACACCTTATTTTGTCCATTGTTTCCTTTTCTGGGCCTCGTTTTCGGTTGTTTCTGCGTCACGTTGTTTGTTCTGGCTGCTGATCGTGTCTCCGTACGTCTCCTCTGCTTCACTACATGTGGATGTATAATTAATGCTGACAGCTGGCAGGTCATTTCAGCTGCGACTCTTTCACACTCCCCTTCACAAATGTATAATAACTTCATTTAGTATAAATAGACTTAATGGGCAGATTCAATTACAGCCTCTAAAGTCTCCGAGCGGCATCGGAGACGACAAGATTAGCTTTGGGCTGCAGCAGCGATCAGAACGACTCGGCTGCTGGAAACCGTAAAATCAGGCCGACGGTGACATTTAGCTCTGATTCAGTCCGACTGAAAGGAAATGATCTGCTACGTCTGCAGAGGGTTCACAACCAGAAAGGTGAGGAAAGACTCCTGCTGAGAAACTGGTTCTGGTTCACAAAAGAGCCAATCAGGTTTATAAAGCAGCTGCCAGAGGAAAGAATCAGCTTCATCTGATGTGAAAGAAAACTGTCTGATTGTCGGGTCGTCTTCACAACGACGATTTCTACCAAAGAATCAGACATGAGCGAGTGTGAAGCTGAATCAGGAGGTCAGTCTACAACAGAACATCTGACCAGTTCGATGAGTTGAAGCACGGTGGTGGCAGCATCATGACGTGAAGTACGGTGGTGGCAGCATCATGATGTAAAGCATGGTGGTGGCAGCATCATGATGTGAAGCACGGTGGTGGCAGCATCATGACAAGTGGTGGTGGTGGAGCATCATGATGTGAAGCACGGTGGTGGCAGCATCATGACGTGAAGCACGGTGGTGGCAGCATCATGATGTGAAGCACGGTGGTGGCAGCATCATGACGTGAAGCACGTTGGTGGCAGCATCATGACGTGAAGCACGGTGGTGGCAGCATCATGATGAAGCACGGTGGTGGCAGCATCATGACGGGAAGCACGGTGGTGGCAGCATCATGACATGAAGCACGGTGGTGGCAGCATCATGATGAAGCACGGTGGTGGCAGCATCATGATGTGAAGCACGGTGGTGGCAGCATCATGACGTGAAGCACGGTGGTGGCAGCATCATGATGTGAAGCACGTGGTGGCAGCATCATGATGTGAAGCACGGTGGTGGCAGCATCATGATGTGAAGCACGTGGTGGCAGCATCATGATGTGAAGCACGTGGTGGCAGCATCATGATGTGAAGCACGGTGGTGGCAGCATCATGATATGAAGCACGGTGGTGGCAGCATCATTATGTGAAGCACGGTGGTGGCAGCATCATGGCGTGAAGCATGGTGGTGGCAGCATCATCACTTGAAGCATGGTGGTGGCAGCATCATGATGTGAAGTACGGTGGTGGCAGCATCATGATGTGAAGCACGGTGGTGGCAGCATCATGATGTGAAGCACGGTGGTGGCAGCATCATGACGTGAAGCACGGTGGTGGCAGCATCATGACGGACGTGAAGCACGGTGGTGGCAGCATCATGATGAAGCATCGAACAGGTGGTGGCAGCATCATGATGTGAAGCACGGTGGTGGCAGCACGGTGGTGGCAGCATCATGGTGTGAAGCACGGTGGTGGCAGCATCATGATGAAGCACGGTGGTGGCAGCATCATGACGTGAAGCACGGTGGTGGCAGCATCATGACGTGAAGCACGGTGGTGGCAGCATCATGACGTGAAGCACGGTGGTGGCAGCATCATGACGTGAAGCACGGTGGTGGCAGCATCATGACGTGAAGCACGGCGGTGGCAGCATCATGATGTGAAGCACGGTGGTGGCAGCATCATGATGTGAAGCACGGTGGTGGCAGCATCATGACGTGAAGCACGGTGGTGGCAGCATCATGATGTGAAGCACGGTGGTGGCAGCATCATGAAATGAAGCATGGTGGTGGCAGCATCATGGTGTGAAGCACGGTGGTGGCAGCATCATGGTGTGAAGCACGGTGGTGGCAGCATCATGAAATGAAGCATGGTGGTGGCAGCATCATGGTGTGAAGCACGGTGGTGGCAGCATCATGATGTGAAGCACGTGTGTTTGCTGTTTGTTTAATTGAACATTTTTCTCTACAATCAGTTAATAAACTTGATGAAAAATGTGTTTAAAGAATCCAACCCCCCCACATTACACCAGACTCAGACTTCCTGAAGTGTGAAAATGTGAAGACCAGTGCGCCACTCCGTTTGTTTCAGCTGAAGATTAAAGATGGACTCGACTTGAAGAGCAGGAAAAGATCCAAAAGCTTTCTACTATTATGTATAACTGTGATTACAACTGTGCAGCTCAAATGTTTCACTCCAGAAAGGACCGAGGCAACGCCACAGACCAGCCTGACTAATGTAATCAGCATCATCTACTCATAACAGCCATTAGTTAGTTTTTCACTGTCGATCTTGTTTTCTTCTGATACCGAGCAGCTTCATATTGAAGGTCCAACATCAGACAAACTTACATATGTTCACCAGAATGTGACCGACAGCATGAAGACCAACCCACAGCATGAGGTAAAGGTAAACTCTCACCTTGGCGAACAGCGCCCCCTTGGCCGCCAGCGCGTCCTCGCCGCGCCCGTTGGGGTAACACTCGTAGCGGGCGTCCAGGATGGGGTAGCGGCTGGCGAGCATCAGGCCGCTGTTCAGGAACTTGAATCTGGAGCAGCAGCCCTTCCAGCCGTAGCGGCCGACGTCGCTCAGCACGTAGGGGAAGTATCGGTGCAGCTGCCGCCGCAGCCGCGACGTCGCTCCGTGGTCAAACACTTCCTGTAGCGCCAGGAAGTCCAGGTTGGCGGGGAAAAAGGCGGAGATCTCGTGGTCGAATGTCTCGTCTCCATGACGACGTTTCCGTCCCGGACGCTTGAAGATGGAGGTTCGTGGGACGTGTGAGAGCGTGTTGTTGGAGGAGATCCCGACGCCACCATCGCCGTGGTAACGGGCGAGCGACTCCCGGGAGGCCGTCATGGAGTCGCCGCCGGCCTCCTGGCGGTTTCCCGTCTCCTCCTCATCAGGGTCCGGCTCTGGGGCGCTGATGCTGATCTGGACCCCCGAGGTGTGCAGCGGGCAGTCAGAGGGCTGCTTCGGTGCCGCCTCCCCATGCACAGCGCAGTCATGGTTGCCAGGGGGTGCACGGCACAGTCATGGTTGCCAGGGGTGTGCACGGCACAGTCATGGTTGCCAGGGGTGTGCACGGCACAGTCATGGTTGCCAGGGGTGTGCACGGCACAGTCATGGTTGCCAGGGGTGTGCACGGCGCAGTCATGGTTACCAGGGGTGTGCACGGCGCAGTCATGGTTACCAGGAGGGTGCACGGGGCAGTCAGCCTCCCCGGTGCCGTGGGCAGGGCAGTCGGAGCTGCTGGTTCCGGTCGGGTGCAGCGGACAGTCGCCAGCAGGGGGCGCGGTGTCGGGGTGGGCGGGGCATTGGTTGGCTGTGGAGGGGTGGGCGGGGCATTGGTTGGCTGTGGAGGGGTGGACGGGGCAGACGGCAGCACCTGAGGGGTGGATCGGACACTCGGTGAGTGGTTCTGTTTCTGTGTCAGCGGGTCCATTGGTGGTGGGGGCTTGGTCCGGACGCTGGTCCAAAGAGGAAGTACGACGGAAGCCGGTGGCGAGGCTGCTGAAGGACGCAGCGCTGAAAAAAAACAGAGATGTTTAAAAATCAGAGTTACTGCAGACTGATCCAAAGCTAGCTAGCGCTACAGGAGGCTAACACAGCATAGCATTATTTTAGCATGAAGCCAGCCTGTCAGCTGGCTGCTCAGCGGGTCTCCAGGCTCTGCAGTGACTCCCCTCAGTTTGAACCCAAAATGCTCCAGACCTTCATTAATAAGAACAATGCAGCCCTCAGAGCTGCAGCAGGAGGTTACCGGACCTTTCTGTCAGGTTCTGAAGACATTCCCGCTTCATCCAAGATCATTCTTTGTTCTGACTGACTGAGGAGGACTTTTGGAAGAAGCTGAAACATCTTTAAGAACCTAAAAGAAACGTCCAGCTGCTTCTCCTGAAGCTCTGATGAGCAACGTGACCTGCTGACTGAGACCCTGTGGAGACAACATGCTGCCTCCATAGTTAGCATTAGGACCCAGAGAAAACCCAGACATGAGGCCAGACCTCTGAGATGCTGACTTCAGTCTGATCACATCTCAGTCTGGTGAACTGTGGCAGTTTGAGGTGAAGGTTTTCCTTCACGGATTAGTTTCCTGGTCGTCTTCTCCCAGTGAACACACCTGAGGACGAGCAGCTCCTCACCTGATGGAGGTGTTTGTGGGCGAGTCGATGTAGATTTTGATCTGAGGCCGACTGGCTCCGTTGCGGATCCTCTTGCCGACCTCTCTGGCTCTCCGGTGGGTGTCCGACAGGTTGTTGAACCGGGCCAGGGAGTCCGGCAGCAGGCAGACGTTGGCGCTGCAGAAGCAGAAGCTCCGGCCCTGAGGCCTCCACTCTCCGGTACCGGCGCCGCCCGGCCCGGCCTGGCCCTGCTCGGCCTGGTGCTTGTCTGGTCTACAGGAGACACAGAGGAAACATCCACTTGCATTACCTGTTGTGTTACCTGTTGTGCTACCTGTTGTGCTACCTGTTGTGTTACCTGTTGTGCTACCTGTTGTGTTACCTGTTGTGTTACCTGTTGTGCTACCTGTTGTGTTACCTGTTGTGTTATCTGTTGTGCTACCTGTTGTGTTACCTGTTGTGTTACCTGTTGTGCTACCTGTTGTGTTACCTGTTGTGTTACCTGTTGTGCTACCTGTTGTGCTACCTGTTGTGTTATCTGTTGTGCTACCTGTTGTGCTACCTGTTGTGTTACCTGTTGTGTTATCTGTTGTGCTACCTGTTGTGTTACCTGTTGTGTTACCTGTTGTGCTACCTGTTGTGTTACCTGTTGTGTTACCTGTTGTGCTACCTGTTGTGCTACCTGTTGTGTTATCTGTTGTGCTACCTGTTGTGTTACCTGTTGTGTTACCTGTTGTGCTACCTGTTGTGTTACCTGTTGTGTTACCTGTTGTGTACCTGTTGTGTTACCTGTTGTGCTACCTGTTGTGTTACCTGTTGTGCTACCTGTTGTGTTACCTGTTGTGCTACCTGTTGTGCTACCTGTTGTGTTACCTGTTGTGCTACCTGTTGTGTTACCTGTTGTGCTACCTGTTGTGTTACCTGTTGTGCTACCTGTTGTGCTACCTGTTGTGCTACCTGTTGTGCTACCTGTTGTGCTACCTGTTGTGCTACCTGTTGTGTTACCTGTTGTGCTACCTGTTGTGTTACCTGTTGTGCTACCTGTTGTGCTACCTGTTGTGTTACCTGTTGTGCTACCTGTTGTGTTACCTGCATGCAGGGGCCAGGTGAGCACTCACCTGCGGTAGGTGTACAGGTAGGGTTGTCTGACGGCCTGCAGCGGAGCCCAGATGATGAATCCCAGCAGGGCGAAGGGCAGCGACGCGAGGAGCAGCAGCAGGTAGAGAGGAGCTGATATGAGGACGCAGAGCGACAGGAAGGAGCAGGGGTCCTGAGAACGCTGCCTCTTCTCCAGAGAGGTGGCCACGCAGGACGCCAGCAGCCGGTCCAGCAGCCAGTAGCAGGGGAACACCAGGATCCATGACAGCCCGTCCAGGAAGTGCAGGCAGGCACTGGTGTAGGGGGCGCTGTGGAGCACCATCACTTCCACAGGTGAGCACAGGTGAGGTCTGTCTGCAGGTCCACCAACAGGAGTTAGAAATAAAGCTGTAGACCCTCCCCCCTCCTGGAGAAGCTGCTCTACATGGTTTGGAGGTTTTCTGGACTCAGGTGAGCTTCTCTCAGCTCAGCAGGTAGGAGCTCCACAGGTCGGGGCATCCAGGTGACGGGCGGCGGCCATGATGAAAGATTCTCCCTCGATGACGGATCTGCGATGAGGACGACCTCCAGAGGGGCGTCCGTTAAACGGCACGACTTCCTGGACCTGCAGAGAATCAGATCGATAGGGAAGAAGTTCAGCAACACTTCCTGATGTTTATGATCCTCAGGAGGCCTTTAATGTTGAAATTAGAGCTGGAGAGGAGAAGATGAGCCTCCATGAATCCCACAGCAGGGAGAAGTTCAGCAGAAACACATCAGGGCAATACATCAGCAGCAATAGCATCAGATTATAGAGAGCGTTTTTAATGCCATCAAAAAGAATAAGTTAAGTTCTGTAATGCTAACCTCTCAGCTAAAGGACTAGCGAGCTAATTTCAACATCCCCAGAGCAGCTAGCAGTTAGCCATGATTCCCAGAACATGTTATCTTTGCCTAATCATTTTAAAATATTCTAAAATGCACCTCTAACATTTTAGCTTATTAACAACCAGGCTAAAATAAAACTGTCAGCCATCAGAGTAATACCTACGTTCTACTAAGTCGTTAAAGTACAAATACAAAAAACATTATCACCTTCTTGTGAGTAAAAAAATGCTAAAGCTAACCTGTAAGCTAAAGGACATCTACTCAAGTAAAGCAAGCTAATTTCAAAACAATCTCAGAGCAGTTAGCTATGACTTCCAAAAGATTTTATATATGTTTATGCATTACTTTAGTAAATCTATCCCTGAAATATTTCTGTTGGTTTTACGTTTATGGTAAAAACAAAAATTATAATTATTCTGTGAAATTATTAGAGTCCACTGAAGGTTCTAGAACTTCTTAAACCAGCTAACTATAACAGGAGCTAGCAAACTAGCCTGTTATAACAGGGCTAACACAGTTGCATCACTTCAGTTATGATATCCATGTTCTGGTAACTTCTTAAAGCACAAATACATTAGTACCTTCATGTGCTACATCATGCTAAGGCAAATAAAAGTTAAGGTATGTAATGCTAACCTCTAAGCTAAAGAAGTACAAGCAAGCTAAATTCAAATACCCTCAGGGCAGCTAGCAGTTAGCCATGCCATTTAAAAAAAAACTTTTAATATTATAATTTTCAAATATTGTAAAATCCACTACTTCTATGAGATTTAAATATTATTAAAACATGAATATTCACTATTTAGTGACTTTTAGAGTCACTGAAGTTTCTAAACAGTCTCAAACTAGCTACCAGTGGCTAGCAGATTAGCTTATTAGCAACGAGGCTAACACTGTGTACGCTATAGCAGTATTACCGACATTCTAATTTGTAAAAGGAAAAAACACTAATTATGTTCATATTATCACCTTTTTGTGCTTTTACCATGAGAAAGTGATGCTAATCTGTAAGCTAAAGAAACACAAACAAGCTTCATTATAAACAACCTCGTGGTGCTAGCAGTTAGCAATGATACCCATAAACCTTCATACATAATGATGTTAGATATTGTAAAGACAATCCAGATATTATATCTTTTTATTCAGTGAAACTACTCCTATGAATTATTATTAAGCACTCTGAGAGTTTTGAATGTTAGTGAGCAGTACTAAGAAATTTAGCTTATTAGCAAACATGCTAACACAAAACAAAACTGTGGTCCGACAGGTTTCATTAACAGTATAGATGAGGTGAACATTTAATGCTAAATCCAGTGAACCAATGTGATGAATCACAAGCAGGTTACATAAATGTAATTATCAGGTACATTTAAACTGAAAGCTACGAAGCTAATTCCTGCTAACCTCATAACAGCAGTGGATTTGAAACGACCAGCTCAGTCTGAGTATGTTAAACTTGTTCAAACCCATACAACAGACATACAAAAAATAAAGTTTTGCAGATTCAAACTTCTCCAAAGTCTCCAAATATATCAGGCTGAATGTTGGCAGAGGAATAAGAAGCGCTGCTCCAGATTCATTAAAACAGAGCCTTGAGTTTGCTTCCAAAAACGACGGCGTGTTTATCAGTGAAGCAGAGTGGGAGTGAAATATGGCTTTAACTAGGAGCAACGAGCTGCTTCTGTCAGTCACAGATGAATAATTAAATTCAGTGAAACAAAAGAGGAAAACTGTGTTTGAGCACAAATAAAGATTCAACAGTTTAAATAATTAAAGTCCTTTTAACAAAGGAGACAGCTGCTGGAGAAAAAACAAGACGAGCAGAAGGGCTGATAATCAATACGCCACTAAACAGCTTCTTCCTGCTCAGAGCGTCCCTGAATGCTTTTTAACCACCGCGAGCTGCACGGCATCGATCCAGCCCCATGAATAAATCATGAACGCATTCTTTCACTCATTCATTCATTCATGTCAACAGACGGCGGTTTTAGGAAACACAAAGAGAGTCTGACCTCACAGTGACCTCACAGTGACCTCACAGTGACCTCATAGTGACCTCACAGTGACCTCAGATACCTGTGCAGCGACCACCTGAGCTTTAACTCAACACATCGTCTCAAACTGACTCCAGGATCCACGACACTGAACATCCCAGCCTGTGAAACCAACCTGGCAGCCCTTAGAACAGATCGAACGCTGCTCTGTTTGTCATTTTAACTGCAGTTAACAGGTGTTGGTTTACAGCGAGGCGTCATTTGACCAGCAGGTTCCTTCAGACAGCAGTCAGACGTCACGTTGGAGATGTTAATGATGTGTTTCTCTGTGTTCTTTATAAGCCTGTCAATAAACATCCATGTCCAGAACAAACTACATGACTTGAAATTGTTGCAGACTTTTCAGGAAATGCAGCTTCTACCTGACTCCAGGTGTTCTGGTGGTTCCTACCAGGTCCTACAACGTTCTGACACTGTAATGAGAGTCGAGTGAATGCAGTGGTTCTCCAGTCGGCCACTGGTTGATCAGAGCTCAGTGAGTCCATCAAATACAGCCTATACAGACACAACAAAGAGACTTCAAGGTCCAGCAGACAAAAGAAGATCCACACCAAGAAACCTTTCAAAGAGCTGATAGGACAACAACAGTGAGCTCTGATGGAAGAAGAATCCAAGCATCAGCACCAAGAGATGCAAAACTACAAAAACTAGATCCAAAATAAACACAAAGACCCGCAAGTTGACAAGAATTAGATCCTAAATGAGCACGAAGAGCCGCAAATCTAAGAACACAAGACAAAAAAATGTCCAAAATGTGACATAAAGCAACCACAAGTAGACAAAAAGGACCGCAAAGACACACAAAGTGACTCCAAAGTGACGTCAAACAACCAAAGTGAAACAAAGGGACCAAGCAGAGACGCCAAACAGCCTAAATTACATCCAACACTACTGGGAAGACTCACAAAAAGGACTTAAGACATGTAAAAACACCAAGAGTGGAAACAAAGGGACCAAAACGCCTAAAGTCAGACATCTAACAACCACAAAGAGACACAACACCACCAACAGGAGACCAACAATCACCATCTAACAACCACAAGGAGACACAACACCACCAACCGGAGACCAACAACAACCATCTAAGAACCACAAAGAGACACAACACCACCAACAGGAGGCCAACAACCACCATCTAACAGCCATAAGGAGACTCAACACCACCAACCGGAGGCCAACAACCACCATCTAACAACCACAAGGAGACACAACACCACCAACAACAGACCAACAACCACCATCTAACAACCACAAGGAGACACAACACCACCAACAACAGACCAACAACCACCATCTAACAACCACAAAGAGACACAACACCACCAACAACAGACCAACAACCACCATCAAACAACCACAAAGAGACACAACACCACCAACAGGAGGCCAACAACCACCATCTAACAACCACAAGGAGACACAACACCTCCAACAGGAGACCAACAACCACCATCTAACAACCACAAGGAGACACAACACCACCAACAAGAGACCAACAACCACCACTTTACAACCACAAAGAGACACAACACCACCAACAACAGACCAACAACCACCATCTAACAACAACAAAGAGACACAACACCACCAACAGGAGGCCAACAACCACCATCTAACAACCACAAGGAGACACAACACCACCAACAGGAGACCAACAACCACCATCTAACAACCACAAGGAGACACAACACCACCAACAAGAGACCAACAACCACCACTTTACAACCACAAAGAGACACAACACCACCAACAGGAGACCAACAACCACCATCGAACAACCACAAGGAGACACAACACCACGAACCGGAGACCAACAACCACCATCTAACAACCACAAAGAGACACAACACCACCAACAGGAGGCCAACAACCACCATCTAACAACCACAAGGAGACACAACACCACCAACAGGAGACCAACAACCACCATCTAACAACCACAAAGAGACACAACACCACCAACAACAGACCAACAACCACCATCTAACAACCACAAGGAGACACAACACCACCAACAGGAGACCAACAACCACCATCTAACAACCACAAGGAGACACAACACCACCAACAACAGACCAACAACCACCATCTAACAACCACAAGGAGACACAACACCACCAACAGGAGGCCAACAACCACCATCTAACAACCACAAAGAGACACAACACCACCAACAGGAGACCAACAACCACCATCTAACAACCACAAGGAGACACAACACCACCAACCGGAGACCAACAACCACCATCTAACAACCACAAAGAGACACAACACCACCAACAAGAGACCAACAACCACCATCTAACAACCACAAGGAGACACAACACCACCAACAGGAGACCAACAACCACCATCTAACAACCACAAGGAGACACAACACCACCAACCGGAGACCAACAACCACCATCTACCAACCACAAGGAGACACAACACCACCAACAGGAGACCAACAACCACCATCTAACAACCACAAAGAGACACAACACCACCAACAACAGACCAACAACCACCATCTAACAACCACAAAGAGACACAACACCACCAACAGGAGACCAACAACCACCATCTAACAACCACAAGGAGACACAACACCACCAACTGGAGACCAACAACCACCATCTAACAACCATAAGGAGACACAACACCACCAACAAGAGACCAACAACCACCATCTAACAACCACAAAGAGACACAACACCACCAACAACAGACCAACAACCACCATCTAACAACCACAAGGAGACACAACACCACCAACAGGAGACCAACAACCACCATCTAACAACCACAAGGAGACACGACACCACCAACTGGAGACCAACAACCACCATCTAACAACCATAAGGAGACACAACACCACCAACAAGAGACCAACAACCACCATCTAACAACCACAAAGAGATACAACACCACCAACAAGAGACCAACAACCACCATCTAACAACCACAAAGAGACACAACACCACCAACAGGAGGCCAACAACCACCATCTAACAACCACAAGGAGACACAACACCACCAACCGGAGACCAACAACCACCATCTAACAACCACAAAGAGACACAACACCACCAACCGGAGACCAACAACCACCATCTAACAACCACAAGGAGACACAACACCACCAACAGGAGGCCAACAACCACCATCTAACAACCACAAGGAGACACAACACCACCAACCGGAGACCAACAACCACCATCTAACAACCACAAGGAGACACAACACCACCAACAGGAGGCCAACAACCACCATCTAACAACCACAAAGAGACACAACACCACCAACAGGAGGCCAACAACCACCATCTAACAACCACAAGGAGACACAACACCACCAACAGGAGACCAACAACCACCATCTAACAACCACAAAGAGACACAACACCACCAACAACAGACCAACAACCACCATCTAACAACCACAAGGAGACACAACACCACCAACAGGAGGCCAACAACCACCATCTAACAACCACAAGGAGACACAACACCACCAACAAGAGACCAACAACCACCATCTAACAACCATAAAGAGACACAACACCACCAACAGGAGACCAACAACCACCATCTAACAACCACAAAGAGACACAACACCACCAACAGGAGACCAACAACCACCATCTAACAACCACAAAGAGACACAACACCACCAACAGGAGGCCAACAACCACCATCTAACAACCACAAACAGACACAACACCACCAACAGGAGGCCAACAACCACCATCTAACAACCACAAGGAGACACAACACCACCAACAGGAGGCCAACAACCACCATCTAACAACCACAAAGAGACACAACACCACCAACAAGAGACATCAGTAAACAAACTGCTGTCTTTACATTCTTGCATCACACTGACGTTAACTGCAGTGCTGATGGTGACTATCGTGGACCAAAGCAGCTGTAGAACCTGGTTCAGGCTGAACCCTGGTAACCTCCATCCAGCTCCTTCCTCACCTGAACCGACCGACATCAGCGTTCTGTTTTGGATCCCAGAGACAGATGCTGTGAGCTCCGACTGGCTGATGAGCCGCTTTGATCAGAACGACTTGGGAGTTTTCCTCCTAATGACTCTGAAACCACCACCTCAGCTTCCTTCATCTCACTTCAACACAGTCAGACTGAAGCTGATCTCTGACAGCCGCTGCTCCTCATCACCTCGTTAAAACCCTTCATCTGGAGTTTAGTTTTGTTACAGTCGATGTGTAAATGCTGCCGTAGTCCTATGATTTTACTGGATGTCATCTGTAAAATGATTCATTTAAATATGGTTAAATGATGGTGTGACGTTATGTCCAATGATGTAAAAGAAGGAATTAAAATGTGCAAAAACACAGATTTTTCTTTGGACTCAGTTTGGGCCTGTGCTGTTGTTCTTTGTTTTACAGTCGACATGTCATTTTCTTCTGTGATCTTACTGGAAAAGATCTGTAAATGAAAAACGGGAACAATCTGAATTAAAGCTGTGAGCAGCGTTGGACGGGTCCTCGCTTCATGATGGTCAGTGACTGAGGCTGGAAATCACCATGTGGATGTCATCAAGGCCGGACTTTGATCATGCATGTGGAGTTTGAGGCTGATCGGAGCAGGTCCAGGCTGATTAGACATCACTTCCTGTTTCATGATGGCGAGCATCAGAACAGGCCTGTCAGTGAGCTATCCTTATATGGTCATGTGACTGAGATATCCTTATATAGTCATGTGACTGAGATATCCTTATATGGTCATGTGACTGAGATATCCTTATATGGTCATGTGACTGAGATATCCTTATATGGTCATGTGACTGAGATATCCTTATATGGTCATGTGGCTGAGCTGTCCTTATATGGTCTGATCACACCTGAGAAGTTTGAGGCTGATTGGAGCATGTTCAGGCTAGTTAGACATCACTTCCTGTTTGTGTCATGGCGACAAGTCAAAACGCCACGGGCCACCACAGCCACGCTCTCATAGTTTAGTGGAACATTTTAGTAACTGTTGCTCACCACCACATAGAGTATATGCTGGGTAAATCTGAGATCTGTAGGAGTTACCCCCTAGGACGAGTTCACTCTGGAAAATTAGAAAATTTTGGTAAAAATCGCCAAAAATCTGACAGTAAATTCAAAATGGCGGACTTCCTGTTGCATTGTGGGTATGGGTTCTTGAGGGTTTTTTGTGCATCTTGTCATGATACATATGTGAAGTGAATTTCATAGTTGTAGGTGAAACTAACTGAATCTAAACTCTTCTTTTGAATATTCTCGGGGGCGCTATTGAGCCATTTTGCCGTTCACATGTGTAATTCCCTCCAAATATTAAATGTTTGTCCAGGTCTGATGGGCGTACCAAGTCATGCGTGTTTTCCAGCACGTTTAGGGCCTCAGAATGCCAGTTTACATGACAGCTCAGTGAGACTCAGACAGTAAACCAGATGTGCTGATCAATGATCGTCAGCTTTAATCACACATCAGCTGATCAATACGTCTGTCTGGATAAACACAACCAATGTGTGTCGTATAGAAAGTCAATGTGTGTGTGTGTGTGTGTGTGTGTGTGTGTGTCGGTGTGTTGGATCAACGGATTCCCTGAACAGAAGCATTCAGACCTACAGCTCTGAGTTATTATGGAGACTGAAAGAGACACACATGATGTCACACATAGACACGAACAGACATACGTAAGGCGGTGACATCACTGATTTCCCAGCATGCTTCTGGGACTCTGTTGTCATGGCGACGTGGTCACATGTCCTCAGAGTTTCAGTGAAGCTGCTGAAGCTCCAGTTTTATGGTCCAGTGACATCATCGACGCCTTAGTCACATGACCAGACTGAACAACATCTCCCAAGAGCCTCTGCTCCTTCTTCTTCTACCATCAGCTGATTTAAGCTCCGTGTGTCAGACGTGGACCAGGACGTCCTGGTAGACCAGGTTCTGGACTGGGTTAGGATCCAGGTTCAGACCATGGTGGGCTGTGTTCAGGGACCTACTGACCTGTTGTAGGGCTCAGGTTTAGACTGGGTTTGGTGGTTTCTGACCCGTTTACCTGGTTTTAGATGACCTCACAGTCCTTCTGGACCCACTGTAGCTTCCAGGGTCTTCGGTCTTGGATGGTTTGGGGTCCGGCTGGTTCTGGACAGGTCTTCTTAGAGAACTCGTGAGACTTGTGTCTCTTCATGTGACTCCTTGATGCTGAACCAGAACTCTGTGGACCCAGACCTTCTGCTGCTGGTCCTTCTCAGCTCCACGGGGCTCTGTAAGTGCGACCAGGGGTTGGGCTGTTCTCCGGCTGCAGGAGGACCTCATGGCGGTCGTTTCACTGCAGAGGGTTCATCCATGAAACAGGAGCAAACATCTGGACGTCTCTGCTCCACAGGTCCACTCAGGTGTGTCTCAGAGGAACTAGACCAGGAACTCACAGTCGCTCTGTTAAAGCTCCTGTGATTGGACCGTCCACCTGCCGTGTCACTGCTCCATCACCGTCACGTCTGATGTGTTCAACACGTTAACAGAGCCTCCTCTCAGACATGTTCTCGGACCGACTTGGCTGAGCTCCACCCTGCTCAGGATTCAACCGGACCCAGAACTCATGAAGATCCACGTTCTGATGCTGAACATGAGGAGAAACGTCTCACAGCGTCGACACAGCAGCTTCAAGGAGACTCCAACAGACTAAAGAGAGCGACGGCGCTGAAGAGACGAGAACAGATCAGAGCCGACGAAACGAACCAAAACCAACGAGACGGAACCAGAGAGACGCAGCAGGACGTCCTGGACGACCACACGCCTCAACTCTACATATAATATAATATAATATAATGTAATATAATAATATATAATATAATATAATATAATAATATATAATATAATATAATATAATACAATATAATATAATATAATATAATATAATAATATAATATAATATAATGTAATATAATAATATAATAATATATAATATAATATAATAATATATAATATAATATAATATAATATAATATAATATAATATAATATAATGTAATATAATAATATATAATATAATATAATAATATATAATATAATAATATAATATAATATAACATAATATAATATAATATAATATAATATAATATAATAATAACATGATAATATAGTAACAGCTGTCGTAACCTGCAGACTGGTGCATCCTGTGAACTCTGACTCCATCTCTGACCTTTTGTTTCATGTTTTCTCTCCTTCATGTCTGCGGCTCACTGAGATCTAAGAAAAGCAGCAGAGCAGCTCCGGACCGAACAGAACACAGAACCAGTAGAACCGTTAGAACCGTTAGAACCAGTAGAACCGTTAGAACCAGTAGAACCGTTAGAACCAGTAGAACCAGTAGAACCAGTAGAACCGTTAGAACCGTTAGAACCAGTAGAACCAGTAGAACCGTTAGAACCCGTCCCAGTAAGCTCAGCGTGTCCCGTGTTCTCTCTAACTGGTCTACAGGAGGTGGTGGACCGAGCTGACTGCTGGTTCCATCCCGGTTCTGTGGTGGACCCGGGTTCTTTCACTCCACATGTTCCTCCTGGACCTTCCTGGTTCTGCTATTATCTGATATTTCACCACGTTGAGCTGCTGGTTCTGGTCCTTCTGCTCCTGTTGGAGTCGGTTCCTCGTTAAAGCTGCTGTTTGAACAGACTTATGTGTGCTGTGGACCAGCAGAGCGGGGCAGCCCTGGAACAGCAGCAGGACCACACCAGATCCCCGTCCTCAGGTCTGAGGAGAAGTTCTGACGTCTGGTCTCAGTGAGGATTCAGCTGCTGATGGAAGCTTCAGTTCTTTACCAGGGAACCTGAGACTGACTGGGAACAGCTGCTGGAAGGAAAACTACTCATCATGGAGACACCAGGAGACCATCTAAGTCCACATGAGATCCTGGGACTGGACACCAGGAGACCATCTAAGTCCAGAGGAGATCCTGGGACTGGACACCAGGAGACCATCTAAGTCCAGAGGAGATCCTGGGACTGGACACCAGGAGACCATCTAAGTCCAGAGGAGATCCTGGGACTGGACACCAGGAGACCATCTAAGTCCACATGAGATCCACTAAAATCCATCTCTGGTGTTTAAACCCACTGATGACATCACCGAGGTACAGGTGTACAGGTAGGTTTCTACAGTCTGCTACAGACACACTCAGACAACACAGCAACACACATGTGGACAGACACACGGATCAATACTGAACACAGGCCTCGACATGTTAAAGGAGAGCAGACAGAAGTATTGATCACTACTGATCGATCACTGTTGATCCGCTGTGCTTCAGCTCATCTACTGTCACACAACAATCACACACACACACACACACACACACACACACACCTAGAACTGGCTCTGACCAACCAAGGATTACCCAGAATGCACTGCTTCAAGGTTCCAGAACCAGAACCACGTCCGTCCATGGAAACATCACGGCCTGTAGAACGGTGGTTTTTACTGAAGTCATCAATGTTTATTACATTTATTATTGTTTTCACACGTTTCATGAATATTCCTGGACGTAGTTTGGAACGTTTCATTTAGATTTGTATATTTTAAAAACAGTTTGAGACATTTTATTAATATTTTTGGGCATATTATTAATATTTTGTATATTTTATTAATATTTTTGACATTTTATCAATATATTTGGACATTTTATTAATATAATTGTGCATTTTATTAATATTTTTGGGCATTTTATTAATTTTTGGGCATTTTATTAATATTTTGGACATTTTAAGAAGATGTGTGGAACTTTCTCATCTTACTGGAGCATTTTGAAAATAAAACATGCACATTCAGGCGTTTTAATGAGGTTTTTGGACGTCCAGTGTTGACTTGAGGTGTTTTCTGATGGTGTCTGAACACTTTGATCTCAGACATGTTGAAGTCTTCATGACAGCAGAACACCAGACCAATGATGTCACAACGAGTCTGATCAGGTCCTGGTCTTCAGACGGATTCAGACGAGTCCTCAGGGAGAGGCCCAGCGTGGAGCAGGGCTCTGTTTGGTGGTTTGTTTGTTTGTTTGTTTGTTGTTGTTGGTTTTTGTTCTCATTTGCTTGTTTGTGTTTGCTTTAGTCTTTTTCTGGTTGACTGTCAGACATGAAGCTTCAGGTCCGTCCAGTGACTTCTCCAATAGTTTTGTGTGTGTTTGTGTTTGTGTTTATTTATGTTTATTTGTTTATTTGTTTGTCTTTGTGTTGCGTGTGTTCAGACGTTCCCTCCGTTGCTCTGTGTGTCCTCGTCTCGTCGTTAAAGGTTAATCGTGTCTTCACAGATAAAATCTGGTTCTTTCCTCTGACCGGCTTCTCGTCTCCACGGCGACCAAACGCTGCCTCTGCTCCACCTTTTATTATTTATCGTCTTTTTCTGCTGCCGGAGACGATAAAGCAGCAGAGCGGCAGCGTGAGAAGCTGCTGTCGCCATGGAAACAGCCCAAAGTTCAGGCCTCGGCAAACACAGGTGAGTGTTCAGGTGAGACGCAGCGGCCAGGAGGCAGGAGGGACGACGGGTAGAACCACACACCACAGGGAAAAGTAAAATAAAAATACTACAGTAAAATACTAGATGAATATTATCCATAATAATCTAAATTATAATTATTGTCATAATAAACTGAATTTCTTCATTAACTACAGCTACTGGGTTCTGAATAAAACATGAACGAGTCCAAAGCCACAACAAAACATCAGCAGAACAAAACAACACAAAGGAACAACCTCTATAGAAATGCTACGTTAAGCTAAGCTAAGCTAAGCTAAGCTAACAGCCTCCAGGATAACAAAATGATGAATTCAGTTCAACACATGTAGAAGTGATGCGTTAACAAGACACAGAACAGAAGCAGCTGATTGATACGATCAGAGATGAACTGGTTCAGGTCTACAGGGTCCGATCAGCCTCTCCTAGAAAGAGGTCTGGACTCAGTCTGCAGGTGAACCCTGGTTTAGAGACTCCAGTCTGACAGCTGCTCTGTTTATTAACTATTCATTCACTGATCAGAGACGTCAACAGGAAACAGCAGCAGCTCCTCTGACGGCTGCAGAACTCAGACATGGATGGGTTCACATCATATTATTATTATTATCATTATTATTATTATTATCATTATTATCATTATTATTATTATTATTATTATTATCATTATTATTACTATTATTATTATTATTATTATTATTATTATCATATTATTATTATTAATATTATTATTATTATTATCATTATTATTATTATTATTATTATTATCATTATTATTATTATTATTATTATTATTATCATTATTATTATTATTATTATTATTATTATCATTATTATTATTATTATTATCATTATCATTATCATTATTATTATTATTATTATCATATTATTATTATTATTATCATATTATTATTATTATTATCATATTATTATTATTATCATATTATTATTATTATTATCATTATTATTATTATTATTATTATTATCATCATTATTATTATTATCATCATCATTATTATTATTATTATTATTATTATTATCATCATTATTATTATTATTATTATTATTATTATTATTATTATTATTATTATTATTATTATTATTATTATTTATTATTATTATTATTATTATCATTATTATTATTATTATTATTATCATCATTATTATTATTATCATCATTATTATTATTATTATTATTATTATTATTATTATTATTATTATTATTATTATTATCATCATTATTATTATTATTATTATTATTATTATTATTATTATCATTATTATTGTTATTGTTATTTTATGATATGAGTCATGGATGTTCAGCTGTCTGTGCTGCTGCTGCGCTGCATCGTGGGTAATGTAGTTCCTCCTCAGTGGAAACGTTTCATCACCAGGACAAAATGGAGGAGAGCTTTTCCTCTGCAGCTCACAGCTACATTCTAAACATCCACAGGTCCGGTTCTGGTCCGTCTGGGTCCCTTTAAGAAGACCAACAGCTGCTTCCTCCGGTCTGAAAACAGCCCAGGTGAAGAGCTGAAAGGGTTCCTTGTTCTCCAGGAAGCTGCAGGTTCACAGAGTTCATCCAGAACAAAGCCCAGTCTGTCGGAGCAGAACCCAAAACCACGTCCAGGACGTTTGACGTCCTCCAGAACTAACCATGAATATTAAATCTGACGCTGTTAGAACCTGAACCCTGTCAACCGATGACCCGGGTACCGAGGTCTGACCAACCAACACGCTGCTGTGAGCCTACAGGGTCCAGGTCCTGGTGGTCTGGTGGATCCACAGCATGATGAGACCAGAACAGAACCACAGGATCAGAAGCAGGTCAACAAGAAGCTCAGAGCCTCAGTGATGACTGCTGAGGACCACACACACACACACACACACACACACACACACACACACACACACACACACACACACACACACACACACACACACACACAGAGTAACACACACACACACACACACACACACACACACACACACACACACACACACACACACACAGTAACACACACAGTAACACGCTAACGGAGTACACGGCCTGCAGTGCATCCAGGTAATGACAGACTGGGTTCTGGTCTGTTATCAGTCGGTGGTTTACATCCAGACTCTGGACCACATCAGACCGAGCTCCACCCAGACCACCTCCACCCAGACCACCTCCACCCAGACCACCTCCACCCAGCCACAGAGTCAATGAGAACCTCCAGAACAGGGCAGATTAGTACCCAGAAGACCCGGACCAGGAATAGTCCTGCAGCTGGAACAGAACCACATGGAGGAGAGGATCTGACACGGAGGACTCAGTGAGGAGAAACATGTTACATCCATGTAAAGACCTGAACCTTCACGTGTCCTCAGACGTTAAAGGTCTGGAGCTCAACGGTCTGCAGCCTTGTGACACCACAGACTGGTCCTCAATGGTCCGAAGAAGATCATCTAACTGGAAACCAGTGAATGCCAGCAAGCATCCCCACATGATGCTGCCACCACCGTGCTTCACGTCATGATGCTGCCACCACCGTGCTTCACGTCATGATGCTGCCACCACCGTGCTTCACACCATGATGCTGCCACCACCGTGCTTCACGTCATGATGCTGCCACCACCATGCTTCACGTCATGATGCTGCCACCACCATGCTTCATGCCATGATGCTGCCACCACCATGCTTCATGCCATGATGCTGCCACCACCATGCTTCACGTCATGATGCTGCCACCACCGTGCTTCACGTCATGATGCTGCCACCACCGTGCTTCACGCCATGATGCTGCCACCACCGTGCTTCACGTCATGATGCTGCCACCACCGTGCTTCACGCCATGATGCTGCCACCACCGTGCTTCACGTCATGATGCTGCCACCACCATGCTTCACGTCATGATGCTGCCACCACCATGCTTCATGCCATGATGCTGCCACCACCATGCTTCATGCCATGATGCTGCCACCACCATGCTTCACGTCATGATGCTGCCACCACCGTGCTTCACGTCATGATGCTGCCACCACCGTGCTTCACGCCATGATGCTGCCACCACCGTGCTTCACGTCATGATGCTGCCACCACCGTGCTTCACGTCATGATGCTGCCACCACCGTGCTTCACGTCATGATGCTGCCACCACCGTGCTTCACGTCATGATGCTGCCACCACCGTGCTTCACACCATGATGCTGCCACCACCGTGCTTCACATCATGATGCTGCCACCACCATGCATGAAATCAAGTGACCACCTAAAGTACAGAACTACAAACCTAATCTGACTGGAAGAAGACGTCCAGACATCATGGTTACATCATCATAATTACATCATCATGAACTCTGATGGTCATAGTAATCCAACCGCCATCATCATCATCATCATCATCATCATCATCGTCACCATCATCTTTGGAGGATCATTAGAGGATCTTTAAAGGATCTTAGGAGGATCTTTAGAGGATCTTTGGTGGATCTTTGGAGGCAGCTGTCGGTTCATTCACTGGTCACCGCCTCACCTCTGCTCTGCTCTCGGCTCTTCAATTGAATTTGAGATTATAAGAGGAGAGATTTATGAAGGAAGTGCGGCTGCTGTGAATGACGCAGGACAGATTTATATAATCTGCTGTTTGTGTCACCGAGCAGCTCCGAGGTTAAAGTGAAGCTTTGTCAGCGTCTGCAGCTGATTATTCTCAAACTAGAGCCACAAACCACAGGACAAGGCCTCAAATAAACACAATGCAACGGCGTGTCGACGTAGAAACAGACCTGCTCCTACAGCCGGGCACCGCAAACACATATGAGAAACACCCGCCTCACAACAACACGGCTTCCCGTGATCAAATGGCATGTTCCCATTTTACATGGACCACGAGGATTTTCTGAGGTGAAGTTGTCATGTTGCCTCACTGAGTTGTCATGTTGCCTCACTGAGTTGTTATGTTGCCTCTCTGAGTTGCCATGTTGCCCTCTGAGTTGTTATGTTGCCTCTCTGAGTTGTCATGTTGCCTCTCTGAGTTGTCATGTTGCCTCACTGAGTTGTCATGTTGCCTCTCTGAGTTGTCTTGCTGCCTCACTGAGTTGTTATGTTGCCTCTCTGAGTTGTCATGTTGCCTCACTGAGTTGTCATGTTGCCTCTCTGAGTTGTCATGTTGCCTCACTGAGTTGTCATGTTGCCTCTCTGAGTTGCCATGTTGCCTCACTGAGTTGTCATGTTGCCTCTCTGAGTTGTCATGTTGCCTCACTGAGTTGTCATGTTGCCTCTCTGAGTTGTCATGTTGCCCTCTGAGTTGTCATGTTGCCTCTCTGAGTTGTCATGTTGCCTCACTGAGTTGTCATGTTGCCTCTCTGAGTTGTCATGTTGCCTCACTGAGTTGTCATGTTGCCTCTCTGAGTTGCCATGTTGCCTCTCTGAGTTGTCATGTTGCCCTCTGAGTTGTCTTGCTGCATCTCTGAGTTGTCATGTTGCCTCACTGAGTTGTCATGTTGCCTCTCTGAGTTGTCATGTTGCCTCACTGAGTTGTCATGTTGCCTCTCTGAGTTGTCATGTTGCCTCACTGAGTTGTCATGTTGCCTCTCTGAGTTGTCATGTTACCTCACTGAGTTGTCATGTTGCCTCTCTGAGTTGCCATGTTGCCTCTCTGAGTTGTCATGTTGCCCTCTGAGTTGTCTTGCTGCATCTCTGAGTTGTCATGTTGCCTCACTGAGTTGTCATGTTGCCTCTCTGAGTTGTCATGTTGCCTCACTGAGTTGTCATGTTGCCTCTCTGAGTTGTCATGTTGCCCTCTGAGTTGCCACGTTGCCTCACAGAGCGACAGATGGAGAGTCCAGGGCATGTTTCTGAGGCCATGCAGCAGGTCTGAGGATGAAGCCCAGTGAGTCGGTAGAAATAACAGGGACTGTGAGGATGTAAGTGGAGGTTCGCTAGCTTCAGCCTCTAATCAGCTCCCAGCGTCTCCTTACAGTCCGACCACACGAAGATATAAATATCTGGGTAAACTCAGCTCTGGGAGGACCAAACTCAAAGGTCCACCTGAAACAACAAAACCCTCAGATCCACAGAGAAGAACCTGAACGACCCGGACCCACCGGGACCAGAACCACGACGAAGCTCTGCATCACCAGCCGGACTCAAGACCAGAGCAACCAGTGACTGAAAGGACAACTTTATCAACAGGAAACGACAGAAATCAGCAACTAAACAGCCTGAAGGGACAGAAACAACAAAAGAGATAAAAGAATAAAAGCAAACAGCTACAGGCAAGGAAAAGCAACAGTAAACATCAACAGTAAACAACAACAGTAAACATCAACAGTAAACAACAACAAACAACGGAAAAGACACAAACCAAAAGTCAACAGAGACTAAAACCAAAGAACCGATGAAAACAGGAAACTAAACAAACTAAATAGACGACGTGATGAAACCCGTTGGAGCAACTCGTGTTGTTGATGACCGATGAAGAACAGCAGCTTCAGACCAGATGGACCTGGTCTGAAGGAAGGAAAGAAGGAAGGAAGGAAGGAAGGAAGGAAGGAAGGAAGGAAGGAAGGAAGGAAGGAAGGAAGGAAGGAAGGAAGGAAGGCCTTTCATAGAGACAGTCTGACCATTTAAACCAGCCGTCCCCAGCCACCGGGCCGTGGGTCATCTGGTACCGGGCCGCAAAGAAAGAATAAAAACATTTTATTTTATTTTCAGCAGAGTCCACAGGGTGTTTTATTTTGAAAAATGACTAGATCGTCTTCTGTCTGTGTTCGTTTCCCTCCAGAATGGATATAAACAAACGTCTCTGGAGAGCTGCTTAGAAAAGGTGATACACATTTAGCACTAGAAGTAGGTTTGGTCATTTATTTAAAAAAAATAAAAATTAAAAAAAAGTCACATCCTTTGTTTCACCACGGACCGGTTTTAAGCAAGACAATTTTCTACACACAAGTCATCAAGCGCAATGACCGGTGTGTAGAAAATCAATCTGACAGTTAAGATGACAGTTAGCTCAACAGTTAGCCTGACAGACTGACAGTTGCCATGATAGCTAGCCTGACAGTTAACCTGACAGTTAGCTCAACAGTTAGCTTGACAGTTAGCCCGACAGCTAACCAATTAGCCTTACAGTTAGCCTGACAGTTAGTTCAACAGTTAGGCTGAAAGTTAGCCTGACAGCTAACTAATTAGCCCGACAGTTAACTCGACAGCTAACCTGAATGTTAGACTGACAGTTGCCATGATAGCTAGCCTGACAGTTAACCTGACAGTTAGCTCGACAGTTAGCTTGACAGTTAGCCCGACAGCTAACAATTAGCCTGACAGTTAGCCTTACAGTTAGTTCAACAGTTAGCCTGAAAGTTAGCCTGACAGCTAACCAATTAGCCTGACAGTTAGCCTGACAGTTAGCTCAACAGTTAGCCTGACAGACTGACAGTTGCCATGATAGCTAGCCTGACAGTTAACCTGACAGTTAGCTCAACAGTTAGCTTGGCAGTTAGCCCGACAGCTAACCAATTAGCCTTACAGTTAGCCTGACAGTTAGTTCAACAGTTAGCCTGAAAGTTAGCCTGACAGCTAACTAATTAGCCCGACAGTTAACTCGACAGCTAACCTGAATGTTAGACTGACAGTTGCCATGATAGCTAGCCTGACAGTTAACCTGACAGTTAGCTCGACAGTTAGCTTGACAGTTAGCCCGACAGCTAACAATTAGCCTGACAGTTAGCCTTACAGTTAGTTCAACAGTTAGCCTGAAAGTTAGCCTGACAGCTAACCAATTAGCCTGACAGTTAGCCTGACAGTTAGCTCAACAGTTAGCCTGACAGACTGACAGTTGCCATGATAGCTGGCCTGACAGTCAGACTGACAGTTAGAATGACAGTTAGCTCAACAGTTAGCCTGACAGCTAACTAATTGGCCTGACAGTTAGCTCGACAATTAGCTCAACAGTTAGCCTAACAGCTAACCAATTGGCCTGATAGTTAGTTTAACAGTTAGCCTGACATTTAGCCTGACAGTCGATCATCGGCCCGTAGAACACTGTCTTGCTTGAAACCGGTCCGCTGGTTTAAAGATCAGAATGATGAAACACTGGAGGAACCCAGGGATCAGAACGAGGTCAGATGTTTTCACCAAAGTTCCAAACTGATTTGTTCCAGCGTTTTAAAGTTCAGACGTCATCCGTTCGATGTGTTTCTTCCAGTCTCAGAGTCTGCTCAGTTGAATTACTTATCTGAGACCTGAAACTATCACAGCTTCAGAGAAGTGTGAGAAGATAGAAGGTGTTTGACTCCCATCAGACATCTGCTGGGTCATTATGGACACACTCTGGGTGGTTTTTCTGTTTTTGGGCTATCTGGAGTCATTTTGGACGTCTTGTCTGTTATTCTGAATGAAGGTAAAGTCCTCCTGGACATCGTGGAGCCATTTGAAATCATTTAGGATCAGATTGTTTCTTAGGTTCTACTGATGTTAGAGCCTCAACAGGTGAAATGTTCTAGTAGAACCATGGATCCATCCATAGATCTACACCTACAGGACCTTCATGGAGACACTGGACCAGCCTGGTTGGACATTCTGAAGGTCCAGTAGTTAAACTGGGTCAGGGTTACAGCTGGTTTTGAGGGTGGAAGTAGAAACGTCCTCAGGTCTCAAAACATTAAATTCAGGTCCTAAATAAATGAAGTCTGAACACAAACGTTAATTTGTGAAACCTCGTCGGCTCCAAGCGTTCCTCCTCTAATGCAGTACTGTATGTAGTAAAGTATTCATGAGTATTCAGGTACAGAAACAGGATCCAACCTATCAGGTGTCTCTATAGGAGCCCCCCCAGCCTCCCCTTCACCTGCCGAACACCCTGCGCTGTGATTGGTTGATCAGAAGGGATCATCCTGATCTGATTCATCAGATTCACACATCAGACGGTAGCAGACCGGACAGACGGAGCAGCTTCAGCTCAGAGTCTGTCCAAAGACGACGACATATTGAACAACAACTGTTTATATCGGTGACAAACAGACCAGCCAGTCGACTGAAGATCACACTGATCCTCTGTGACTCTGAGCTGAACACCTGGAGGAGCGTCAGGTCTGTGGGTTCATCAGAGATTAACTAACAGACATTCATCAGTTTACAGCCAGAATACAGACGCTGTGTTCAAAACATCAACACTGACAGGAGGAACTGGAAGAGACGCTGTGAACAGCCTCAACTAGAAAACATGAGATTTACTGAACTGATCTGCTCTCAGTTTACCTTCGACTGACTGACCTACTGTTTGTTCTGGTCCCTCGATTCCAGGTCAGTTATAATAGTATAGAAATATATGATGGTTATTTACACCCTCATGGTTTCAATCACAGCATCTGGACTGGATTGAGTTTATCGAAGACGTTTCAACCTGTCGACCCCTATGAACACCAACATCTAGACCCCTATGAACACCAACATCTAGACCCCTATGGACACCAACATCTAGACCCCTATGAACACCAACATCTAGACCCCTATGAACACCAACATCTAGACCCTATGAACACCAACATCTAGACCTCTATGGACACCAACATCTAGACCCCTATGGACACCAACATCTAGACCCCTATGAACACCAACATCTAGACCCCTATGAACACCAACATCTAGACCCTATGAACCCCAACATCTAGACCCTATGAACACCAACATCTAGACCCCTATGAACACCAACATCTAGACCCCTATGAACACCAACATCTAGACCCTATGAACACCAACATCTAGATCCCTATGAACACCAACATCTAGACCCTATGAACACCAACATCTAGACCCCTATGAACACCAACATCTAGACCCCTATGAACACCAACATCTAGACCCCTATGAACCCCAACATCTAGACCCCTATGAACACCAACATCTAGACCCCTATGAACACCAACATCTAGACCCTATGAACACCAACATCTAGACCCTATGAACACCAACATCTAGACCCCTATGAACACCAACATCTAGACCCCTATGAACACCAACATCTAGACCCCTATGAACACCAACATCTAGACCCCTATGAACACCAACATCTAGACCCCTATGAACACCAACATCTAGACCCTATGAACACCAACATCTAGACCCCTATGAACACCAACATTTAGACCCTATGAACACCAACATCTACACCCCTATAACCACCAACATCTAGACCCCTATGAACACCAACATCTAGACCCTATGGACACCAACATCTAGACCCCTATGAACACCAACATCTAGACCCCTATGAACACCAACATCTAAACCCTATGAACACCAACATCTAGACCCCTATGAACACCAACATCTAGACCCCTATGAACACCAACATCTAGACCACTATGAACACCAACATCTAGACCACTATGAACACCAACATCTAGACCCCTATGAACACCAACATCTAGACCCCTATTAACACCAACATCTAGACCCTATGAACAACAACATGTAGACCCTATGAACACCAACATCTAGACCCCTATGAACACCAACATCTAGGCCCCTATGAACACCAACATCTAGACCCCTATGAACACCAACATCTAGACCCCTATGAACACCAACATCTAGACCCTATGGACACCAACATCTAAACCCTATGAACACCAACATCTAAACCCCTATGAACACCAACATCTAGACCCCTATGAACACCAACATCTAGACCCCTATGAACACCAACATCTAGACCCCTATGAACACCAACATCTAGACCCTATGAACACCAACATCTAGACCCCTATGAACACCAACATCTAGACCCTATGAACACCAACATCTAGACCCCTATGAACACCAACATCTAGACCCTATGAACACCAACATCTAGACCCCTAAGAACACCAACATCTAGACCCCTATGAACACCAACATCTAGACCCCTAAGAACACCAACATCTAGACCCCTATGGACACCAACATCTAGACCCCTAAGAACACCAACATCTAGACCCCTATGAACACCAACATCTAGACCCCTATGAACACCAACATCTAGACCCCTATGAACACCAACATCTAGACCCCTATGAACACCAACATCTAGACCCCTATGAACACTAACATCTAGACCCTATGAACACCAACATCTAGACCCCTATGAACACCAACATCTAGACCCCTATGAACACCAACATCTAGACCCCTATGAACACCAACATCTAGACCATATGAACACCAACATCGAGACCCTTATGAACACCAACATCTAGACCCTATGAACACCAACATCTAGACCCCTATGAACACCAACATCTAGACCCCTATGAACACCAACATCTAGACTCCTATGAACACCAACATCTAGACCCTATGAACACCAACATCTAGACCCCTATGAACACCAACATCTAGACCCTATGAACACCAACATCTAGACCCCTATGAACACCAACATCTAGACCCTATGATCACCAACATCTAGACCCCTATGAACACCAGCATCTAGACCCTATGATGACCAACATCTAGACCCCTATGAACACCAACATCTAGACCCTATGAACACCAACATCTAGACCCTATGAACACCAA
>JAMOIN010000678.1:0-47578 GCA_024666655.1 Dascyllus trimaculatus | reverse complement strand
GAGAGAGAAAAGTTCCGGCGAACTCACTGAAGATGAGAAAAATGGACAGATCTTGCAGAAACCGGTGACTAAAGTGAATACGATGGATATCTTCAGAGAAAAAGATATCAGAACTGTGCTGACCGTGGGGGAAGCTGGTATCGGAAAATCTTTCCACGTGCAAAAATTCGTAATAGCCTGGGCGAGTAAGGACAAAACATTCCTTTCACGTTTAGTCTTTTGGAATAATGAAGTCAAAGTCATATTTCCACTTAACATCCTGGACATGACAGATCAGCCAAAAATCAGTTTGGTGGGACTTCTTAATCATTTATTCAAGGAAACCAAAAGATCTGTGATCACTGACTACGCACAAATCAACGTTGTGTTTGTGTTGGATGGACTGGATCGGTATCCACGTCCTCTGGACTTTGACAACAAAGAGACCTTGACTGATGTCAGAGAGCCAGCCTCAGTGGATGTGCTGTTGACAAACCTCATCAGAGGAAACTTGCTTCCTTCAGCCAAAGTCTGGATAACCTCCCGACCTTCAGCGACTGAACAGCTGCCTGATGACTGCATTGACAGGATGACAGAAATACGAGGTAGGCTTGTAGATACAGATGCAGGGCTTTACAAGGAGATTCAACCAAACATCTTTAAAGTAGTTTCATAAAATTGTAACACCGACCAAAGAGACAAATTTTGCAAAAGCCCAATGAAAGAACCTTGCAACACACATTGTGAAGTTTCTAATGGCAAACTGTAAGCTGTGGCAGATGGGTGTCAGTGTATTTATTATTTTATTTTTTTCTAATTTTATATTATTCAACCTGGTTTTGAAATGGCTGGATTTAGTGCCTTTAGACCACAATGAAGTGCTAAGTCTTTAACAGCTCAGATTTCAAACTGAGTCTGCATCGATGGAACACAACTGAGTAATTTGTTTTAGATCGGTTTTTGACACAATTTCCCAGTGAAAATTAGCAAGCAACACTCACTGAGGAGACAAACAAGTCACCATTTTTGACGTGTGCCAGGGTAATTTTTGTCCAAAGTAACATGAAAATGTTTTCTTACAGAGAAGCCTGGTGTTACAAGTCAACGGAAAGTCAGATCTCAACTGAAGGAACAATTCAACCGTGTGGTTGAAGGGATCAATGAGCAGAAAACCTCTGCTCTTCTGAATGAGATCTACACTGATCTTTACATCATAGAGGGGGAGAGGGGAGAGGTCAATCAGCAGCACGAGTCCAGACAGGTTCAACATGCAAAATTCAAAGCAGTGAGACAAGAAACTCCCATTAAATACTGTGACATCTTCAAACCTCCATCTGACCAACATAAACCCATTAAAACTGTGCTGACGATGGGAGTGGCCGGCATTGGAAAAACATTTGCATCAATGAAGTACATGCTGGACTGGGCCGAGGACAAGGCACTGAAAAACATCCATTATATTTTTCCACTTCCTTTCCGAGAGCTGAATTTGAGAAGAGATAAAGAACACAGTTTGGAGGAACTTCTTCATCAGTTCTTCCCGGCCATGAAGAATTCAGAAATCACAGACTATGACAAGTACCAGATTCTGATTGTTCTGGATGGCTTCGATGAATGTCGCCTTGATCTCGAGTTCAGCGAAAGAAACATTTTGAAAGATGTGAGACAGAAAACCTCAGTGAATGTTTTGCTGACAAACCTCATCATGGGAAATCTGCTTCCTGAAGCTCAAATCTGGATCACCTCCCGACCCGGAGCAGCCAACCACATCCCTGCCGAATCCGTCGATAGGGTTACGGAGGTACGAGGGTTCAACGATGAGCAAAAAGAAGAGTACTTCAGGAAGAGATTCAGTGACAACAGTCTGGCTGAAAAAATCCTCTCACATGTGAAGAAATCAAGGAGCCTTTACATCATGTGCCACATTCCGGTTTTCTGTTGGATCACTTCACAAGTTCTGGAGGACTTTGTGAGCCGAAACCAAGAAGAGGGAATGCCCAAGACTATGACTGACATGTACGTACACTTTCTGCTGCTGCAGTGCAGACAGGCTAATGTGAAGTATGGTAACGGTGAGACAGATGAGGGTTCTGAGACACATTCATGCTGGAACACAAGAAACAAGGAAACAATCCTGTCTTTGGGACAACTGGCTTTCGAGCAGCTAGAGGAAGGAAACCTGTTTACCGAAGAAAACCTGATAGAGTGCGGGGTTGACATCACAAAGGCTGCAGTCTTCTCCGGGGTGTTCACTCAGATCAAACGCGAAGGTCACGGGCTCTACGAGCAGAAGTTGTTTTGCTTTGTCCATCTGAGCATTCAGGAATTCCTGGCAGCTTTCTATGTCTTTCACACATTCAATACCACAGGTGAAAATCTGCTCAACACACCCACTTCAGTGGTTTCAGACTTGCCTGAGTCCGACTTCTACAAGAAAGCAGTGGACAAGGCTCTAGATAACAAAAAAGGAGACTGGGATCTGTTTCTGCGCTTCCTGCTCGGCCTCTCTCTGGAGACCAATCAGCTTATACTGAAAGATCTGCTGAAAAAGACAAAAAATGACAAGGACACCTACAAGGAAACAGTTGAGTACATCAAAGAGAAGATCAATGAAGGCAGCGGTGATGCGGATAAAAACCTCAACCTGTTCCACTGCTTGAATGAGCTGAATGACCACTCGCTTGTTAATAAAATCAAAGAGTACCTGCAATCAGGAACACAGGCTTTTGAAAGCCTCTCTGCCTCACAGTGGTCAGCTCTGACTTATGTGCTGTTGACATCAGATGAAAACCTGGAAGAGTTTGATCTAAAAAAGTACCTGAAGTCAGAGGATGTTCTTCTGGGAATGCTGCCAGTGGTCAAAGTCTCCAAAACCTGTTTGTGAGTACTTTGGAAAATCATTGCTCTTACAAACAGTATTTTGTTAGATCTCACCTTAGACTACCAGTACTTATCTTTTTTAGGGAACAAGAAATGGTTAGTATTGTATATCAACCAACAGTCTTCATGCGCAGTCGTGAACAAAAGTTTACACACACTTTATACAGACCGTGTATATCATGGTAGTCTTGAGTTTCCAATGACTCCTATAACCCTGAATTATCTTTGATGGAATCACTGCAACACATGCCTTTGTCAGACACACAACAACAACAACAACCACCACTCACATGCATTTTGGTTCTTTCATAGATTTATTATAGGTCTAATGGAAATATGACAAAGTTGACAGAGTCAACAATATACGTAGAGCAACTTGAATGATCAGTTTTGTTGATGTAGAAAACTTTGTTAATCAAGGTTTCTTAGTTTCGTGGCCTCTTAACTGCTGAGTCATTACAGTTGACTACAGCTGGTGACTCCTCTGAGCCAAATTTAATAGAGCCCTTTTGATTCACTCCTTAGACTCAGCCACAATACTACAGTGGGAAAGTAGGTGGAGCTCATAACCGATAATAAAAAAGGAAATTATTGACTTGAACAAGTCAGAAAAGTCACTTGGAGCCATTTCAAAGCAGCTACAGATCAAAATCACGTGATTATTCAGACGAAACACAAATGTCGCTATTTTTAAATATGTTTGGAAGAGAGACGTGGGCCCTGAAACACCAAGAACACCAAACCTACAGTCAAGCATGGTGGTGGCAGTATTATGCTGTTCTGTTTGCCAGTGGAACTGATGCTTTACAAATAGTAAATGGAGCCCTGAAGAAGGAGGATTACCTCCACATTTATCAGACAAACCTAAAATCATGAGTCAGAAGTTTGGGTCTTGGACACAGTTGTTTGTATATACATTATAATGACCCCAAACACACATTAAAAAGTGGTAAAGAAATGGTTAAATCAGGATAGAGTTAAGGTTTTAGACTGGTCTCCCCAAAGTCCTGACTTAAATCCCATCCAGAACCTGTGAACTGTGATGAAGCAATTCTTTATCAGAAAATTAATACATTTAGTGGAACTGCACTGATTCTGTCAAGAGGAGTCAAAGATACAACTGGAAGCTTGAAACAATATGATATAAATGACAGTTTGGACCACAGCTTATGAGAAAGCACAAAACACTAACATGATCCCTCACTGACTTCCCACTCACCATTATCCAAAAGCTGACTTCACCTCTTTGGTGATTTTGGCTTAATAGTTACAAGAATGATGGCTCAAATCATGTTGGTTGCTCCACTGGTGACTCGCTGACTTTCCTGCAGTTTTTATGTCCAACAGTGTTTCTGATTACTCATATTTTCTCAGGCTGAGTTGGTGTGACCTCTCTGAAGAATCTTGCAGTGGTCTGACATCCTCAGTCCTCTGCTCTGCGTCCTCGAATGTCACCAAGTTGGACCTGAGTCACAATGACCTGAAGGATTCAGGCATAGAGCAACTTGCTGATGGACTCAAGAGTCTGCACTGCAACCTGGAGATTCTCAAGTACGAGTATATTACATTTACTATATGTTTATTAGTGAACAACAGACAGCCCACACAATAATCAGTCCATTGTAGAAGTCCACTCAGCAGTGTGTCAAATGTTGTCGAGAAATAAATTTGCATCTAAAGTCCAGAGAGTCCAGAGAGAATTAAACCCAACTTAGGACACATACTGAGACATTTCTTCACCATCAAGGTCTGGTCACAGCTCAGACTGCAGCTGCATTTCACCTGGATGCAGAAAAACATGAATTTAGGATGTGACATCCTGAAAGGAAACCTGAATCATTTCTGTGTTTGGTCTGCAGCTTGTCGGGTTGTCAGGTGACGGAGGAAGGCTGCTCTTTCCTGGCCTCTGCTCTCAAATCCAACACAGCCTCCCACCTAAAAGAGCTGGATCTGAGTTACAACCACCCAGGAGACAATGTGGAGATGAAGTTCTCTGCTGTAGCTCCACGTTTGAAGTTGTGGTATGTCAAGTTGTGTGTTTAGAAGTGTAACTTTCGTCCTGGGTAAGTTACCACCAGCCATGTTGGACAGTGGTCATTCTATGGAGAGGCTTAACAAAGAGTTAAATTTGATGTTCAGTTGCACCAACTCTGCTGCCTGCATCAACAATAAAGAGTTTAATGTCAAATATCAAGATATTTCAAAGCCTTCTTTGAAAGTTAAATCACCTGTCTTTATTTTGTACAGTGTGGACCATTGTGGAGAGCATCGGTTGAAACCAGGACTGAAGAAGTGTAAGTGTTCTTCTGGAACTGATCTCCAATATTTTGTCACTTTGGCATAAGATGATACCTGAAACAAGGATCAGATGAAGAGCCTTTATCATTGATCCTCAGTGGTAGTAGAGGTTTTAATAATGTTAACACTTCCTACCATTGCTTTATTTTTAACTGTTGCTCATTTTATTCATAATATAGGTAAAACTTTCTAATCAAAATGACAAATTGATATGATGTATCTGCTTTTTCTCTCTAGAGTAATCCCTGTGATGTAGTGTCCTTATATTTATTTTTTATTAATATATATTTTAAGGCTTTATAAACCCTCCCCACACTGTTATTCAATCAATCAATCAGTCAAACTTTATTTGTATAGCACTTTTCATGCATAAAAAATGCAGCACAAAGTGCTATACATGATAAAAACAACAGAGACAAGAGCAAAACAAATGCACGCACACACACACACTTCCACACACACACACACACACACACACACACACACATACGTACACACACACTTTCCACGTCTACACACACATACACATTTTTTATAACTGAATGAATAAATAAGAGAAATAAGAGAATGAGGACGCGCTATCTTACTATCAGCTCTTGTAGCGAGGAAACACTGGAGACTGGGTAAATTAAAATAACTAAGAGTAGATAAAATCCAAATGTTAAAAAAATAAAAGAACAAAAAATAAAATCAATAAGTTAGGATTAAAAAGTGAAACAGTAATAAGAAGACATACGAGTATGTGGTTAAGATCATTAAATATGGTAGAACAGTTAAAATAAATAAATATATATATAAAGGATAAAACCTAATAAAACCTAAAAATTTAATTAAAAGCTAGGCTAAACAGATATGTCTTCAGTTTACTTTTAAAAATGTCCATACTCTCAGCCGCTCTCAGGTCTTCAGGTAGGCTGTTCCACAGGCGAGGACCATAGTGATAAAAAGCTGCCTCGCCGTGTGTTTTCGTTCTAATTTTTGGAATAGTTAAAAGGCCTCTATTTGAAGACCTGAGAGTTCTGGAGGGCTCATAATTTAAAAGTAGATCACATAAATAGGTGGGGCTAAGACCATTAAGAGCTTTAAAAACCAGTAAAAGGATCTTAAAATCGATTCTGAAGCACACAGGTAGCCAGTGCAGAGACTTTAAAATAGGTGTAATGTGAGCTCTCTTTCTGGTCTTTGTGAGCAGACGTGCAGCTGCGTTCTGCAGCAGCTGTAGAGGTGCAGTACTCTTTTTTGGGAGACCAGAAAGAAGAGCATTACAGTAGTCTATTCTGCAAGTAATAAAAGCGTGAATAAGCGTTTCTGTATTTGCTTTGGAAAGAAACGGCCGCACTTTGGCAATATTTTTCAGATGATAAAATCCAGTCTTTGTTATGTGTCGAATCTGGTTTATAAAATTTAGATTAGAGTTGAATAAAACACCAAGATTCTTCACTTTTTCAGACGGTTTAAGAGCCAGTGCTTTTAGTTTAAAATGTAGCTTTTCTCTCTGTGCTTCAGGACCGATGACCAGTACTTCAGTCTTGTCCTGGTTGAGCTGTAAAAAGTTTTCTGCCATCCACGACTTAATGTCTAAAATACAGTTAAGAAGGACATTAATTGGCTCCATGTCATCAGGAGACACAGCGATATAAAGCTGTGTATCGTCAGCATAACCATGGAAATGTATGCCGTGTCTCCTGATGACCTCACCAAGTGGCAGCATGTAAAGGTTAAAAAGTACTGGACCTAAAATCGAGCCTTGAGGGACACCACAGTTGAGTTTATAGCTCATAGAAGAACATTCATTTATATTAATAAAAAATTCTCTGTTATTAAGATATGACTGAAACCAATTAAAAACAGTACCAGATATACCAACCATGCTTTGGAGTCTATTTAAAAGTATTTTATGGTCAACAGTATCAAATGCAGCAGTCAAGTCTAATAAAACCAGCACTGAGACCTTTCCTGCATCCAGGTTACACCTGAGGTCATTTACAACTTTAACAAGAGCGGTCTCAGTGCTGTGGTTAGCCCGAAAGCCAGACTGATACCTCTCATAAATATGATTAGAATTGATAAAATCATTTAGCTGATTAAAAACAAGCTTCTCTAAAATTTTGCTTAAAAAAGGTAGGTTGGATACTGGTCTGTAATTATTGGGGTCAGAAACATCTAAACCGTCTCTCTTCAGAAGGGGCCTGACCAGTGCAGTCTTAAAAGCAGTTGGAAAGACGCCCGTCTGAAGAGAGTAGTTGACAATGTTAAAAATATCAGCATCTAAAAAGCTATAAACCATTTTAAAAAAGGGAGTGGGAATAGCATCTAAAAGGCAAGTTGAAGGCTTCAGCTGAGAAACTACTTTACTTAAGCTGTTAGCATCAACCAGGACAAAGCTGTCCAGTGTTTCCCCACATGCGAGCATGGGCTCAGTGTTGAGGTGCTGGCCCATGTTTGCTGGCTGTTGTTGCTCTAGTTTGGATCTGATTGTGTTTATTTTTTCTCTGAAGTGGACTGCGAATTCCTCACATCTTGCAGTAGTAGCTAAATTATTAAAATTTTTAAAAACTTATTAACCTTTTCCACACTCTTGTAAACACTGGCTTCCATCACTGCCAATCAATAAGCGACCGACTAGCTCAAGCAGAAGCGGCCGTAGCTACGTTTTTCATACGTGCGTCTATTCACCTGCTGTATGCTACGTATTTTATATGCAATGTAAAAATCTGCAATACAGTGATACTGTGAAAAGTGAACCATGATGTGGTGAGGGACTACTGTACATGCCTTTTTTTTCTCCTTTCACAAAAACACAACATATTTTATTGGAAGTGCCCAGGTCCAGATACAAACACTAGGGTGACCGAGCTTCTGTAGTTGTGGAACCCAGGCTCTGGAACAAGCTCCCTGCAGAAATGTGTGTCATCTCTGACCGGGGCCTTTTTAAATCTAAACTGAAAACATATTTATTTAGGATGGCTTTTAATACCCAGTAGCTTGGTCACACTTTGATTCTCTTTCATTTTATTTTATTTTCTTGATTTTATTCTTGCTATTGAACGAAAGCCCTAAGCGACCATGGTCCAACTTATTTTTTTCGCTCTGTTTTCTCATTATAACGACATAATTTTGTTGTTATCACGAGAAAACAAAATGCGCTATCCCGTGATCACGACAAAATTATCTCATTTTTTCATTATAACGACTTAATTTTCCGGTGAGGTACAAAGTGAAACCAACCCACCAGACCAGAAGGAGCTCTGCCACCACTGCACACTACCGACTGAGAGTTCATTGAAGTTGGAAAGATGTTCACAGATTCGGACTTCCAGCGTCAATAACTCATTAGTGACACGTCAAAACATGAACAACTGTAGTTGCTGTTGATGGCTGCAGTGATTTTGGTGACACTACAGTTCAGTAGAGGGAAGTTATTAAATATTTGTGTCGTGTTTCTCTTCGCTGTTGCAGTGGTTTTGAAATTTGCAGACGGTCCCTGGACACTCATCGCCCAGCCGCACATAGACACCAGTGTTATTTGTGCAGCTTGAAAGACATCTACTGTTGATAAAGCTGGGCTTGTAGCACATTGTCTACCTGACAACGATGGAAAGAGACATCGTTTATGATTTGACAATGTGTCACTAATGAGTTATTGACGCTGGAAGTCTGAATCTGTGAACATCTTTCCAACTTTAAAGAACTCTGTCGGTAGTGTGCAGCGATGGCAGAGCTCCTCCTGGTCTGGCGGTTTGGTTTCACTTTGTACCTCACCGGAAAATTAAGTCGTTATAACGAGAAAACGATTTTGTTTTCTCGAGAAAACGACAAAATTTTGTCGTTATAACGAGAAAACAGAGCGAAAAAATCAGGTTGGACCATGGCCGTTTAGGGCTTCCGTACTATTGTTATTGTTTTTACTTGTTTTTATTTATTATCTATTGTAAAGCACTTTGGGTCACCTGTGTGTGGTTGTAAAGGGCTGTATAAATACAGCACATTTACATTTAAAGCACATTTTAATGTTTTGTTTTTTTCAGATGGTGCAGACCTAAGGCTCAATAAAAATACTGCAGGCAAGAGGCTTGTTCTGACTAAAGGCAAGAGAAAAGCGGAAACAAGCAACAAGGTGAATAAGACAGCTGAAGAACCTCACAGCGAGGACAGGTTTAAGAGGTCTCAGGTGTTTTGTGATAAGGGTCAGAAGGGGCTCTGCTACTGGGAGGTGGAGTGGGAAGGGACTGTGGGCATTGCAGTGGCGTATGAAAGAGTGGGGAGGAACTGGGACAGCAGCGGTGGCTTAGGATGCAACGACATGTCCTGGAGTCTGCTCTGCTCAGACCATACCAGCAGATACACTGCCATGCATGGAAAGCTTTCAACACCCATTAAAGATTGCCAGAAAATAGCAGTGTTCCTGGACTGGGAAGGTGGAACTCTGAGTTACTACAGTGTTTCATCAGGAAAGCTGAGCCTCATACACACCTTCCATGCAGAATTCACAGATCCCCTGTTCCCAGCCTTCTGGTTCAAAAACGGATCTGTGACCTTGTGCGACATAGAATAAACCAATCTGTGATGCAAACAATGTAAAAGCTCCTTCTGATATTTTGATTTTTTTAACCAAAGCACCGGCAGAGATAGCGTTACTATAAAATTTTACTTTACTGGTTCATACTGTAAATCCATTTTGGCGTTACAAGGAAAGAAATAAAGCAATGTTCTTAATACTGTGATGCAGAAAAAGATTGTTGTAAAGCTGTGAAATACTTACCTGTGCTTTACCTTAGTTGTCTCTCAGCATGTATACATGAATACAAACTGTGTGTGTGATAGGTTAGAATATGCAGTAAAAGCTATGGGAACAACTGTAATAAATAATTGTGCTTTTGAAAACATTATGTATGTGACAGGTTCAAAGATAACGATGTTTTGGTTAAAATTTTAAAATTCATGATAGTCGTCATGGTATACTATGTTTAAAAACAGATTTAAAAACAGATGAGTTAAAAAAAAAGTAATTGAAATTTTATAAGTGTGACAATACAGAGTTAAAAGTAGTAAAAATGTGTGTTAAAAATGTTTGAATAATTAATGGCTAATTTCATGTAGTTTGTTTCCGTTGTTATTTTTTACTTTATGCCATGATTGAAGGATCGGTAATCTTCCATTGTAACTTAATCAGTTAGTCTGAGATCGATTGCTCATGTCTCCTCCCACCCTGAGGGGGAATCGTGGCGTTTTTCCTCATTCCAGCGAAGGCCTGGTTAAAGAACGTACATGACATAGCGGCTGTGATTATTTCTCCCCATTTTCAGGTTTGTTGGGTTTTGACATGAGTAATATAGTTGTGATAACATATTCAGAGTACCAGAAATGTGTTTGTATTGTATTTTGAGCGAGGTAAATGCTAGTTTTGTCACATAAAGATTAGCGCGCACGTGAAGGAGAACTCTGAGTTGCTAGCAGGGTGTGGTCTGTAGTCACCACGTGTGTTTTATGAATTTTGTATGCATTTATGTATTTGTGATTTATGCTTTTGCAACATTTTCATGCTTTTGGAGCGTTTATAGCGGAATTTATTGTGAGAATGTTTGAGATTTGCCTTTTAATAAATTCCAGCAAAGCCCTGGTTAAGGAACATGCATTAAATCACGGCTGTGATTAAGTCCTGCAAGTTCATTTTGTGTTCTTATTATAAATATATTCTTGGGTTTCTTTTTTTCATGTTTTCACTGTCATCTGCAGTCTTCCTCAGAAGCGTCAGTTGATCGCTGTGATGTGACCTTTTACGTTGTTCTTCCTGGGTGTGGTCAACCTGATGGAGCGGACAGTTCTGTCAGGCTGACCACGCCTGCCTAGGAAGAACAACACGATGTGCAGTGATTGTCAGTCAAGCATATTGCTGAGTCTGTTGGTGAAAAAGCTTTATAATGGTCTCATTAGACCAAAGAGTCGTCTCCCATCTGGCTTCCCACATGCATTTGGGTGAACACTAGTCTAGATTTAAAATGAAGTACTTTTTCTTTCTCTTTGCCACTCTCCCATAAAGCTTTGACTGCTGAAGAACAGGCAACAGCTGATGTATCCACCCCCCATCTCAAGCATGTAACTCCTTTGGAGGAGCCATAGGTGTCTTGGTGACCAGGTTGCTCGGTCCTTTACTTTTTGTGGACAAGGACCCCAGGCAAATTTACATATGAGCTACATTCCTTCTGTTTCTCTATGATAGATTTAACTGTATTCTAAGAGATACTGAGGGACTTGAAAATGCATCATGTTGCCCCCCAGGATTTCCCAATACTTCACTGCATTCATTTTACCCTCTACATTTACAAGCTTTCCAGGACCTGCTGCCAAGAAGCATCGGCACATCATGATGCTGCCACCACCATGCTTCACATCATAATGCTGCCACCACCATGCTTCACATCATGATGGTGCCACCACCATGCTTCACAACATAATGCTGCCACCACCATGCTTCACATCATGATGGTGCCACCACCATGCTTCACATCATGATAGTGCCACCGCCATGCTTTACATCATGATGCTGCCACCACCATGCCTCACATCATGATGCTGCCACCACCATGCTTCACATCATGATGCTGCCACCACCATGCTTCACATCATGATGGTGCCACCGCCATGCTTCACATCATGATGCTGCCACCGCCATGCTTCACATCATGATGGTGCCACCGCCATGCTTCACATCATAATGCTGCCACCACCATGCTTCACATCATGAGGCTGCCACCACCATGCTTCACATCATGATGCTGCCACCACCATGCTTCACATCACGATGGTGACACTACCATGTTTCACATCATGATGCCGCCACCATGCTTTACATCATGATGGTGCCACTACATGCTTCACATCATGATGCTGCCACCACCATGCTTCACATCATGATGCTGCCACTACCATGCTTCACATCATAATGCTGCCACCACCATGCTTCACTGTGACAATGGTGTGCTTGTAATAATGAGCAGTGTTTGTCAGTCAAACAGATTGCCTAGTCTGTTGGTCAAAAAGCTTAGAGATACTGAGCGACTTTAAGATGTTCTTGCATCCATCCTCTGACTTTTCAATAACCCTTTTCCCAGAGTTGCCTGGAGCGTTCTTTCGTCTTCATGGTGTAGTTACAGCCAGGAGTAGTGATTCACCAGTGCCTGGACCTTCCACATACAGGTGTCTTTATACTACTGTTACACATTTACTGCACTCAGATGATCTCATTTCACCAGTTGTGTAACTTTTAGCACCAGTTAGCTGCACCTGTGTTGAATTAGGCGAGTCACTTTAAAGTGGGCGAATAATTATGCGATTACCATTATTTTACACTTTATACATAAATACACATCACACTGATTATGATTAAATGTTGAAAAGCAAATGAAGGGAAAAACTTCCAAGGGGGGTGAATACTTTTTTGCAGGCACTGTAGCTTTTCATAACACTCTCACATTAAGCTAGAATGAAAAGCCGGCCTTGAATATTTTTTTATGAATATGGGGGAAAGGGTGCACAGGCCCTTCCAGAAGGCAATGCTAATACATAATAAAAGCTGTGTTTGTTGCATTTTTGTGCTTGGAGAAGTTCCTGAAGTTGTTAACTACAGTGTGGCGGGGCAGACTATGAGATGTTCAGCCATCCAACAAACACTTCAACTGGATTTAGTCCTTCTAGACTTTGGATCTAGTCTTTCTCCACCTCTCTCTGTCGTCATCTTCCTCACTTTGGGTCACTCCAACTTTTGTCCAGGTTGTATGTTCCTTCGCCTATGCCTCTCTTCGTCTCCATCTGTATTTCTTTCGCCTTTTTCTCTGTCTGTCTTTCTCGGAACACAGTTACAGTCGAGCAGCTGTCAGACCCCATTTATTTACCTTTCCCTCCATCTGGATCCCGATGAAAAAGTGCTGTGGGTGCTGCTGTACTCTGTTACGCAGTAAAGAAGCCCGGTCGACGGAGGGAAATAAATGGGTGAGTGAATGCAGCTGCGGCGTTCGGTCGCCAGATCCTCGACTCGAACTTACATTTGCAGCACAATGATGGGACGCTGAAACCGCACATTTATACTGACAGATAAGGTTATGGTCATGCTGGTTGAGCCTGATGGGACACATTATTTCCATTAAGGTCCTTCACGTTGTTTAAAAAAAAAGAAGGGTAGAGAAGGTGAAATAAAGGGAGACTTACTTTTTGCATTTTCAAGATGATGTTGTGTTTCGCCTTGAATGCAGCAGGTCTGTGTTTACTCTTTAGGCTCGCTGCTTTTCAGTCTTCAAATCAGCCTATTAGATATTATTTTATCCTATTCACCTTCCTCTCTGGGTCTGTTACAGCCACAGAACGTCGGAAATGATTTTGACATTGGTTTCCTTGGGCCCAAATTTCCCACAGCCAACTGTTCAGTCTCCAAACCAAACAGAAACAAGAAACAAAACATCAAACATCCTGAACATTATAGCATTATTACAGCTCAGCTTTAAAAAAAAAAAAAAAAAAAAGCTTGAGCTGGTGCCAACTCTAAACTTACAGGTGGTTTACTTGAAATAGTACGGAAGCCCTAAACGGCCATGGTCCAACTTAATTTTTTCGCTCTGTTTTCTCGTTATAGCGACATAATTTTGTCGTTATAACGAGAAAACAAAATCCGTTGTCTCGTGATAACGACAAAATCATCTTGTTTTCTCGAGAAAACAAAATCGTTTTCTCGTTATAACGACTTCATTTTCCGGTGAGGTACAAAGCGAAACCAATCACACTACTGACTGAGAGTTCGTTAAAGTTGGAAAACTATTCACAGATTCGGACTTCCAGTGTCAATAACTCATTAGTGACACTTTGTCAAATCATAGACGATGCCTCTTTCCCATTGTTGTCAGGTAGACAATGTGCTATAAGCCTAGTTTTTATCAACAGTAGCTGTCTTTCAAGCTGCACAAATAACACTGGTGTCTGTGCAGCCGGCTGGGCGACAAGTGCACAGGGACCATCTGCAAATTTCAAAACCGCTGCAACAGCGAAGAGAAACACGACACAAATATTCAATAACTTCACTCCACTGTACTGTAGTGTCACCAAAATCACTGCAGCCATCAACCTCAAGTACAGTTGTTTATGTTTTGACAACGTGTCACTAATGAGTTATTGACGCTGGAAGTCCAAATCTGTAAATATCTTTCCAACTTTAATAACGAACTCTCAGTCGGTAGTGTGCAGCGGTGGCAGAGCACTTTCTGGTCTGGTGGATTGGTTACCTCTCGTTATAACAACAAAATTATGTCGTTATAACGAGAAAACAAAGGCGAATTATCTCGTTTTCTCGAGAAAATGGAGCGAAAAAAATTAAGTTGGACCATGGCCGCTTAGGGCTTCCGTAAAATAGAGATGGGGCCAACTCACATTTTGAAATCTTTCATGCCCCTGTATCTCAGCCAAACGTATGTGCATGCTGGCATGTGTGTGTGTGTGTGTGAGTGTCTGAATGTGGGCGGTAACGAATTACACCCGTGAAGGACAGGACTGGATGAAAGCTGGAAGCAAAGGGAGGGACGAACTGAGCAGTGAAAGGAAACATCCGGGACAATGCAGCAACCAGCACACTGAAGGCCTCTTTGCACAAGCTGCGCCATTGTTTCTATGAACCTAATTCTTGACCGGATCTTTGAAGAGGCTGAAAAACTCACAATAAACAAAAAACTTAGTTCCACTTCCAACATCGGGGACCCCATAAAAACAACGGACCCGTTTGAGTCATTCTCTGCCTCTTTCACTCCGCACCATTGATCTGCTGCTGCTAATTGACAACACGTTTAAAGCGCCTCACGCTCTTTCCTTCTCGCTCTGCCTCCGTCTCTGAAGATTTGTTTTGATTAGAAGCTGCCTCGAGTCGAATGAATGGGTGTTTGTGTGCGTTTACTGAATGGAGACGAGGCACTTTGTGTGTGTGTGTGTGTGTGTGTGTGTGTGTGTGTGTGTGTGTGTGAATGTCGCTGCTTTTGAACTGAAAAGTGTAGATTCCTCCTGCAGTGATCAAAAAGACCTCTAACACCTACACGCTCTGCTGTGGTTTTTTTGAGGTTATTTTTAAATCAGCTAACACCTAATGGAGCGTGTAATTATGTTTGATTGGCTGAATTTACAGATGGAAGACCCTTGAAACTTTTCGTCACTCATACATAGAGTGAAACCCACTCAGATATGGTACACTTGTTTCTACCACGATGACTCAGAAGGGTTCAGATTCTGTTTTTCCCCAACACAGGAAGAATCTCTCCTTTAAAGGTCAGATATTGTGCCACTTCTCGTATCTGACCCCACCAAGTTTTCAGCTGAAAATATCATAGAGATGGTTAATTTCTCTGTATAATTCCTGGTTTTAGTCCTGGGTTGTTTCAGTGTCTGTAGCTTTAAAATCCAGCACTCCACTTCGCTTTCAGGAAGAAGACTCTCTCTGCGTCTGTATTGACAGCATGGATCAGAACAGTTGAGCACAACAGCTCACACAGATGTGAATGAGGATGTTAGAACATGACTTTCTATCATTTCTTTCTCTCTGAGTGATCATTTTACACGGAAATACAATTGCACCCCACCACATGGCAAAAACATCAACCAATCAGGAACATGTTGAGGAACATGACAACGACCCAACATGCTGATCTGACCTCCAAACTTCCTACACCCCATTCTGATCAAGCATCAACAGGATGCACTAGAACAAGTTTGATGGACAGAGGCCCCACTGCACAAGCCAGAGTACCCAAAGGATCCAGTGCCAACGTCCTGGTTCCAGACCCCATAGGACACCCTGAGAGGTCCTCTTGTCCATGTCCAATGGTTCAGAGCATTTCTGACCACATGAAGGGGACCAACACGATATTAGGCAGGTGGTCATAATGTTATGTCTGATTGGTGTATATGTGAGCACAGAGAGCAGGAGAGAAGCTAAAAGATGTAAACATCAGTTGAGTTTGGGTTTCACCGATGTATGAAAGGCAAAATGAAACCAAAAGGAGCTCTGACTTGTGGGTCTACAATCAAAGCTAATGCTAATGTTAGCTACATTAGCTACACACTAATGATTTCCTATTGTTCTTGTAACTGAGACTGAGACATTTTAGAGTTAGTAGAAGAGGCTTTAGAAAGTAAATAAATATATTTTTTTCTGAATGGTCCTCTTGGAAGCATCAGTAAGGATTGTGAAAAGCCAGCCCACTATTTGTGTGCGGGCAAAAGGGCCATGGAAAGTTTTGGGTTTTTTAAATAGAATTTGATTTGTTTTTGGCAATTTATTAAATGAGACGTTGCTATAATATCCTTATTCTGAACATAGATGTGGTTAGGTCTCCCAGACGAGAAGTTCAATGACTGTTGAAAATTGAAACAAATCTGATGACTCTGTTTTTACAGTTTCTGGCTCTGATGAATGGTGTTACTTTGGAGATTTTTATAAAGAAAACATGCCTTTTCAACCAGCTAGCAGGTTTAATAATCCAAGTGTTCATTTGTAAGTAGCATTTTTGTGTGCCGTCTGGTGGAGGTGACATGCTATTGAACTATTTTGCATATTGTTTGGTTATTTATAAGACAGAATCATATTTCATACACTGAAAACAGTTTTTCTTTTGTAAAATATGAAGTAGAGAAGCAATATTTTAGTTTGAAACCTGTGATGATTTTATATCCATTATTGCAGCGTGAGGAAGATGCACTATTTTCCAGGAAGTATTAGGTTTTTCTGAAATTTATGGTATCTTTCTAGAAGAACGTGTCAAGTATCAACACTTATCTTTAACCAAACCACAACTTCGTCATCTGTTTTAAACCTTAACCCTGTTCTTATCAACAACGCCAAGTCTTAACCGTCAGACAACCCTCTAGAGAAGTAGGATTGTCCAGAATGTCCTCATTTTCAAGCTTTGAAACATGGTCCTCACAAACTACATGCGTGAGAGCCACACAGACGAACACAAATCTGGCTGAAGACCTGTGATTTACTCTCTCCTTTACCTTTCGGAGTCAGAATCAAATATTTAAACTTGCGTCTCTCATTCAGAACAGTGATTTGTGACTTGAGCGTCTCCCTCCACCAGACGTTTCGGTTCCCCCGGTTCACACCTCATTCACTGCAGGGTCAACCATGTGTGGCGCGCTTGATTTACACCACCAGGCGCATCGGAGCAGGTTTAACAGTTCAATAGGAAGCTGTAGTGACCTGGCGGTTTAGTAAGCTGTGGTAAAGTGAGCGCAACTCCAGTATTTCAAATGTTTCATCTCTGACATCATGTGAATGAATGAGAATGAGGGTTTTCAGCACTCTTCACTTCCAGCTCTTCATGCTTCTGCCCTGCAGCATGGAAGAAAGAGCTGTTGCTTTGCCGGTATTGCTTATTTCTGAGGCCCTGTTTGGATTTTAGACCATCAGAGTGAGAACATTTTAGCTCGTTTCTCCCTTTTTCAGAGCCGTTCTTAGTTGGTTGGTTTTAGGATTAGAATTAGGTTTAGATCAGGGTGAGAGCTGAGGTTTCTGCTTTTAATTGTGATGGTTAAAGTCCAGGTAAGAAGCTAGGAAATGCATTATGTGTCCTCACAAAGATAGCCAACACTTCTCAACATATGTGTTTGTATGTGTGAGTGTAGCTCTCGGGTCCAAAGTGTTGTAAATGTCATTTAATACTCTGGCGAACAGAACATGTGGTTGTGTGTGTGAGTTGTGCATGTGTGTGAGTGTGTGTTCCAGCTGTCATTTAATCCATCCGATCCCCGGGTTGTGCGTCCACCCTGCTCCTCACATTCCTCCACCTTCCCAGGGTCCGGAGTACCCAGGGTGCACTGCTGCAGGGCGTTACCGTGGTGACGGGGTGATGGGGTCACCCCCGTCTGGTACGTCGGTGATTAGAGGAGAGCTGATGGGGAAAGATAGACAGGTATGAAGACAGACAGAGTTTTACTTCTGTTATTAATCCTCTAAAATCAAAGCGCTTTCTGGGTGTTTTTCGCAGGGGTTTTTTCATGTTATAGGATATTTTACTTAGGCTGCACTTCAATAAGACTTTTGTCTGTGAAATAAGAGCTGTGTCTTCACTGGGACTATTTAAATATTTGTTCCTCTTTTTGCTGACATATAAGAGCTACTACATGTGTTTGTCAGAATAAGGGGCCAGGCAGCACATATGTATTTCTGTTTAATTATCTGATCCCCAAGCAGTTTCTGGATTACTTACTTATCTATTTGGTCAGTCAGTTATTGCTCACTCCCGTCACATTTTTGCTCACTCTGAGCTTATTTTGCACTGCAATATAAAGTCCTGCACCTCTGTGGAAACAGCACAACCATGGAGAGAGAACTCTGATGTGTTTTTTTCTGCATTACAACATTAAAAAGTGTCCAAAGGTGTTACTTACTAATTATTTAACTTGTATTTTTAAATTGTGTCCATACTTGTCACTGTGTAACACAGCCTGCAGTTCAACCTTAGAATTTTTGTAATGTCACTGTAAGTCACAGCTGAGTCAGTCATGGCTTCACAGTTATATCTACACCGATCAGCCACAACATCATGACCACTGACAGGTGAAGTGAATAACATTGATCATATTGGTACTATGTGCTGTTCTGATGGAAAACCTTGGATTTTAACATCCATGTTGATGAGACTTAGACACCCAAATAAACATTGTCCCACAACAAACACACTCCCTCCTGCTAATGGAAATCCCAAATGTCACTGGCCTACCCCTGCAGGAAAATTCACCCCACCACATGGAAAGAACATCAACCAATCAGGAACATGTTGAGGAACATGACAATGGTCCAACATGTTGATTTGACCTCCAAACTTCCTACACCCCATTGTGATCAAGTATCAACAGGATGCAGTGGAACAAGTTAGACTGACAGAGGCCCCACTGCACAAGACAGAGTACCCAAAGGATCCAGTACCAACATCCTGGTTCCAGACCCCATAGGACACCCTGAGAGGTCCTCTTGTCCATGTCCAATGGTTCAGAGCTTTTTAACCACATAAGGGGACCAACACAATATTAGGCAGGTGGTCATAATGTTATCCCTGATCGGAGTATACATATACAGTATATATATAACAGGATCTAGTGCAAACAGTTTATCTTTGACAAATTTTAGGTTAAAAGTTGAACATCAGACAAGACTTCCTTTTTGTGTGTGTGTGTTGTTCCTGTTTTTTTGTTTTGCAGTTTTTGGCTCTTTTAAATAGTATAATTTTATTGTAATGTTGTTATTTTTTGAACGATAACATGCCTTTCAAACCCGCCAGCAGGTTTTGGATTTCAAAAGGGATAAAACAAGCTTCATTGACAAACTTCTGACATCTTCTAAAACCAAGACTCCTGCCTGAAACGGTCATTTTGAGAAGTGAAGACTGACAAAAACCATCTTTGCTCTCGAGGTCTAGAACTCAAATGCATCCAGGTGTACAGGAGAACACACACACATACGTACGTTATGTCAGCCAGTGGTTGTCTGATGGGAATGCTCTAGTTTTACTTGGCATTTACTTGACATGCTGTCAAGCAGGAAAAAAAACTGGATGCTTTATGAAACTAGGCCTCGAAGTGGAAGAAGTACTCCGATCTTGTAGTTCAGTAAGAGTGCACAAATACTCTGTCATCAATTCATTTATATATGTAAAAGTACCAAAATATCAGAATCAAAATACACCTAAAGCACCAAAGGAAAACTCCAAAGTACACAGAGTATCAGATGTCAGAATAATTTATATTATATACCTGAATTACACTTGCAGATGCATTATTGTGTTTATTGCTAGGATGCTGAGGCTGGTAAAGGTGGTTTAATTATTTTTATTTAGTTTATCTGTGGGGTATATTGAGAATGTTCCTTTGGGGAAAAATGCATTTATTTATTAATCTGTAATTTACAACATAATTAATTCTCTCGTCATCATTTGCATTATTAAGAAAACCTGCACTGAAGCTGTGAAATAAATGTAGTGGAGTAAAAAGAACAGTAGTGGAGTTGAAATATACACTAACATAAAGAGGAAATCCTTAAGCAAAGCACATGTACCTCAAATGTCATGCCCTCCACCTCCAGCACTGTGTAGAGGCAGTGCTCCTGGTTTTCCCTCTTTCCCTCTCCTTCCCTTCTCCCTCGTCCTCAGGTGGACATGAGGTGTGGCCAGCGTGGAATGCGAACAGATGCAGGCCATTGGATAATCACCTGATTGAACACACCAGCGCCAGGGATTGGTAATTCCTACCATTCATCAACCTGCTCCATCAAAGCCAGACTCTCTCCACTACATGATGCTGGACTGGTGTGCAACAACCCGTTAGTCAGCTCTGGTTCTTGTTCAGTTCATGTTTGCTTGTGTTTGCTCTGTGCTAACCTCTGTTGTCCTCTGGATACAGTCCGTCAACATCCCCGCCTGCCTCCATCTGTTACCCAACTTCGGACCTCACCTGCCAATCCTCTGTCTGGTTCTGTCTGGACACCACACACCTGCCTTCCCCTCTCCCTCGTTCCCATCAACTGTCAGTTATCAGTCGGTGAGTCATTTGGGTTTCGAGTGCTTAGTGCTTTGGTTCTAGTTGGTTATTGGAACGACTGTAAATCTTGTAAATATCCTGCATTGTGTTGTAGTTCAGTCCTCCGTCCTGTGGTTTTCCCCTGGAGTTGCCTCGTCATCCATGTCACCTTCTTCATTCCTACTATCTCTTGTATGTCCCATGTTGTGTAGCCTATATCCATCCATCCATCCATCCATCCATCCATCCATTATCTTCCGCTTATCCGGGGCCGGGTCGCAGGGGCAGCAGTTAAAGCAGAAAGGCCCAGACTTCCCTCGCCCCAGACACCTCCTCCAGCTCTTCCGGTGGGACCCCGAGGCGTTCCCAGGCCAGCCGACAGACGTAGTTTCTCCAGTCCCTTCCAGCAGTAAGTCGGACCTGTTCCCGGTGTAGCCTATATATTGTGAATAAATGATTGTGATTTATATATCCTGTCTGGCTGTGTTCTGTTGTCCACGTTTGAGTCTCTGACCTGCTCTGTAACATCAAAACTGGTCTCAAGTACAGTACTGGAGTACATGTGCTGAGTAAGTAGTTATTGAATTTCGCCCAAAACAAACAGCGTCTTTGGGTTAATGAGGTGACATTTTCCTGATTCCCAGTTGAGGTTTAAGGCACAGAAGTGTTGTTTTCTTATACAGAAATGTCTCATTCTCCTGGATTTGTGCTGCTCATGAGTCCAAATTAATCACCTGTCAGCCACAGTGTAAGCAGTGATGGTTGACCTCGTGACCCAGCACCTACTCACTGATTGTAAAAGAGAAATGTGAGCGTGTCAGAGGACAGACCCTCAACATAGTTATGGTTCGGGTCATCACTGTGTCTCCGAGCGACGTGTGCTTTAAGACTCACTAAAGAAGATCTACGCCACTGTTTTCATGCTCTCTTCAAACTGTAGTGGATCTAAGGCTTGAAGCTGTAAGATCTATCGCAGCCAGCAGCTTTAAATGCCCCAGCGAGTATAAAGTCAAACTGAGTAATGGATGCTGAGGGGAGATATAGTCACTGACAGAATAGCATCAGTTCCCTCTGTTTCATGGAAATCGTTGTCTACATTTGATTCAATGGAAGGCCTTTTGGAACTTCAGTACATGAGGATTACTTTTGTCCTTTTGCCTTTCAGCAGAATTACAATTGTGGTTGTGAAAACATAATAAATCCATCTATTCATCAGTCTGCTTCACCATTTACTGATGTCTATCCAGGTCCAGGCTGCGAAGTGGCTCAATTAACTTCCTCTGCAGTGATTCCTAAAACATGTGTGTGAAACCTTAGTGGGGATTCCTTTTAGTTAGAAGTGTCCAGCATGCTGCCACAGAGATCACACTGAGCCATCTCAACCAGCAGATCTGCCCTGATCTCGATCGTTACAACATCTTCTTCATCTAGATCTGCTTAAATGAACTAAATGTGTTGTTTTACTACCGATGGCCACATATTGGCTCAAGTCATTCAGCTAAGAGCATCTGGAACACACATGACACTCCAGAACACCAGTTAATCCTCATAGATTGATGATGGGATCAAACTGTCCACAGCTGACAGTTTCATGTGTGTGTGTGTGTTCATGTGTGTGTGTGCACTTGTGCAGTCAGGAAAACACCTAAAATGATCTAAAAGTAAAGTAACTATTGTACCGAAAGATGACGGATTAAATCTAATTCCTAATTTATCTTCTGACAGACACTCGTGTGGTTTGCTACATTATAAACCTGATTTCCTGCACTGCTAGGTTCTTATGGGCTCATCATAAACGCTTTAAATGCCTGGAAACACATGAATCATGATTGATCCACAATCGAGTTGCATCTGCTTCTCTCATCTCTCTTCCTCACGTTTTCATTCCACCTCCTGTTTTCTCTGCAGATTTATCACAGAGCCAACATGTGTTTTCAGGTATCGGCTCCCCCTTTAGGACGACGCACACACTAAGAACATACAGCAGTGACACACACACACACACACACACACACACACACACACACACACACACACACACACACACACACACACACACACACACACACACACAGAGAGAGAGACACACACTTGCTGAGAGACGGAGTGCAGACACTTGAGGTGAACAGAAGACGTGAAAAGTGTTGACAGATATATGACCAGTTCGGTCACAGCGAAGCCATACATGCACACTATTGTATGTATGGAAACAAGAAAATGTAAAATGTAGTGTATATACAGTTAGGTCCATAAGTATTTGGACATTGACACAATTTTCAGCATTCCAGCTCTGTACAACACCACAATGGATTTGAAATGAAACAATCAAGATGTGCTTTAAGTGCAGACTTTGAGCTTTAATTTGAGGGCATTTACATCCAAATCAGATGAACAGTGTAGGAATTACAACACATTTTATATGTGCCTCCACCTTTTTAAGGGACCAAAAGTATTTGAACAATTGGCTACTCAGCTGTTCCATGGCCAGGTGTGTGTTATTCCCTCATTATTTCATTTACAAGGAGCAGATAAAAGGCCTGCAGTTCATTTCAAGTGTGGTATATTCATTTGGAATCTGGTGAGGTCATCTCTCAATATGAAGTCCAAAGAGCTGTCACTATCAGTGAAGCAAGCCATCATTAGGCTGAAAAATCAAAATAAACCCATCAGAGAGATAGCAAAAACATTAGGTGTGGCCAAATCAACTGTTTGGTACATTCTTAAAAAGAGAGAACGCACTGGTGAGCTCAGCAACGCCAAAAGACCTGGAAGACCACGGAAAACAAGTGTAGTGGATGACAGACGAATCCTTTCCCTCATTAAGAAAAACCCCTTCACAACAGTTGGCCACATCAAGAAAACTCTCCAGGGGGTAGGTGTATCTGTGTCCAAGTCAACAATTAAGAGAAGACTTCACCAGATACAGAGGAGTTCTGCTTTTAACTAATCTTAATTAGTGCTGCACTGAAGGCAATTAAAACAAGTTGTGCATCAAGACAGACAAAGCAAAGTTATCAGATATTAATATATGTTAATATGATATATGATATGAAGCTAACAGAAAACAGTGTTGACTCTTATTGAGGTTGTATTTAGAACCATTATGGATCATTACAGCAGAGTCACAGAGTCTTGTTTCTGCATATACGTTGTACTCTATCTGTTCTGGTTCTCTGTGTTGTGACTGGGTTCATTCCATCCAGATTTCTATCACATGTGGCCGAGACTTATCGCTGACAAACTGACCCCCGTGAATCTCTCTTGGGGAGAGACGTAGCGAGCAGCGTTGCCAAGGACAGGAACCCTTCAAAGAGCTCATCGTGAAGTTATGTCTCCGTCGCCGAAGAGAAAACGTGTGACGACAGACACATGCTGCACGTTTCCCTAAACAACACAACTGTACAGTGAAGCTCTGATGAGCTTTGGACCCGATTTAGCCTCAATTATACTGTCATGACTGAATGTAGGTAAAACCAGATGTGAAAACTGAGTCATAAAGTTTTATGTGGAGGTTTTAAACCACAATAGCCTGAAAAAGTTGTCAAGGTCAACAATAATGCAGAACTATTGGACCTCTGGAAAAGATCAGAGGACATCAGGAACATCTGTAAGTGGATCAGCAATCCTGCTGGAGAGAATAAAGGCACAACTGTTGACCTGTTTCTGTTTTAAGTTTTTTTTATTCAGTAATAATTGGTGGTGGAGTTTTGTCATAGCACTTAACCTGTTTACGTTATTATCATAATACTTGCTCTATGAACAGGATTGCAGAAGTACAAAGTGTCCGGCATCCAGCAGAAAGAAGGAAGGCTCTCTGGTGATTCCAGAGTTCTCTCAATTAAGTAACAATTCCATGATATCTAAACTATCTTCTTTTTTTATTTCTGTATGTCTCTAATAGTGATTTACCTGTGAAAGCCTTGACAGAATTATATACTGTATATACACTGATTAGGCATAACATTATGAACATCTGCCTAATATTGTGTTGGTCCCACTTATGTGGTCAAAAATGCTCTGAACCATTGGTCATGTACAAGAGGACCTCTCAGGGTGTCCTATGGGGTCTGGAACCAGGACGTTGGCACTGGATCCTTTGGCTACTCTTGCTTGTGCAGTGGGGCCTCTGTCAATCCAACTTGTTCCACTGCATCCTGTTGATGCTTGATCAAAATGGGGTGTAGGAAGTTTGGAGGTCAAATCAACATGTTGGACCATTGTCATGTTCCTCAACATGTTTTTGGTTGTTTGATGTTGTTTCCATGTGGTGGGGTGCATTTTCATCCAGTGACATTTGGGATTTCCATTTGAGTGTGCTTGTTGTAGGACAATGTTTATTTGGGTGTCCAAGTCTCATCAACATGGATGTTAAAATCTAAGGTTCTCCATCAGAACAGCACATAGTACCAATATGATCAATGTTATTCACTTCACCTGTCAGTGGTCACAATGTTGTGGCTGATCTTTGCATGTTGGGACACAGTCTAGAAAAAATACCTTTTGGACTTCTAAGAATTCCAATCACCAACTTATTTTAAGTGAGGCCACAGAGTTTATTACATGTCTATCCCCAGTAGTTGTACAAACTGTAATATGTGCAGCTTGGATTCACTAGGAAGCTACAGACATATGATGTGGGAGTGTCCTTCTGTCAAGACTTTTGGCGCCAGGTGTCTACGGTTTTATCTGAGCTGACCAAGAAGATGAGAATACACGATCCGACTGTGCTGTTCCTCAGCGATGATTCACAGTTAGGACTGAGTGACAGACTGCACAAGTTGTTACTGGGGGGTCTCACCACTGCCAGAAAACTGTTCAAAGATGGCTGCCACCTCATGATCTCAGCGTCAAGACACGGCTGACATGTTTTCATGACATAGTGTTACTTGAGCCGTCTGCTGCCCGAATTAATAAAGCAGAATCCTCCACTTTGGACATGTGGGTACGAATAAGCCCTTTGGGTCATGAACAGAGGAACACTTCATGCTACACCTTTTACAAATAAATATAAATGAGCAGTCAATCGTAGACCACATTGTGGGCAACTCCTGTGCTATTCTCAAAACAAAAAAAACTGTTCACACTCAAAAGAAAAATTAACCTACTGAATTTCAGGGATCCTATAGAGAGGTTTAGTTTGGGCACAGTAAGAGCCTGGTACATGTAGTTGCAGATCCAGATTTCCCTGAATAAAGATTTTTAAAAATCATTCGCCACTCGGCACCACATGCAGGTACAAGGTTGTTGCCATGCTGTAGTCAGACACTGTTAAGAATATTAACAATGCTCATCACTATGGAGGAGATAGACACTGCTATGGAGGCTATTCTGAATTTACTTTACACAACCTGCATGTTGGCTCAGCTACACATCAGTGTCACTTAAAATAATGTTCAATTCAGGAGAATAAGCTTGTCAGTAATAGAGACGTCCTGAGCCTGATCCTGACATTAGGACCAGAGCTGATCACAGGGATTTAATAACAGCCCAAACCTGTACCTGATCTTTTGTTTGCTTCTGTTGTTGCTAACAAATATGAACAACAGCTGTAATATCTTCATTTCATATGCCCTAATGAGACATGAAATCACCCTTATCACTCTGCTTGCCAACATGGACATTTCCACCTCCCCTGGTTGCCATAGGATTAAACTGTTTGAGGCCCCACCTGGTGGTGCAACCAGGTACTGCAGCTTATCAACAATTAGACCAAGAAACCAAGAAAATGGTATCGTATATTAGCAGATACTAAATATCGAATTACTCAACTTAAATCTGGAGCAAACGTCATTGAGATATCTGTAGTTTCTAGTGTTCAGTTTGAGAGAATCCCCTTCTTGCATCCATGGAAACAAGTCTGAATGGAGGTAATGACGAAAACAGAACCAGAGTCCAACTCGCTGAAAATCCTGTCTGATATTAAATAAGATCTGGACGATTCTCTTTAAAATTGTGAGACAGAGTATTGTCTTTTGTGGAGAGCTGAGCTTTGCAAGTGCTATTTTAGCTAAAATAATGTTTTTATCTTTCCAAAAAGAAATAAGATAATATTAACATTATTGATCCTTCAGCATGGGAATTTATATGTTACAGTAGCTTGATAAAAGTGAAGCAGAGTAAGAAACACAACAAGAAAAACAAAAGTACAATCAGGATAAAATAAAGATATATTAAAGACTATGTACACCTTTCACATGTACAATATGGCACAATGTGTGTAGAACTGTACTTACATTTATAAAGAGTAACAATGCAATATGTTTGCTATTGCTCCGGAAAAATTATACTGAGAAAATACCAGTGTTGCATTATGTTGTTGCACTGGAATAGCTATAAAGAGTAAAACGGTTTTACATGAAAGCAGAGATGGAGTGTAATGAGTTGACGGTTCTGCCTTATATTAAACTGGATGACTGTCTCTAAAAGTGCAAGACAGAGTATTGTCCTTGGCTGAGCTTAGCTTTACAAGTGGCCATCTAATTAAAATAATGTTATCATCTTTCCAACAACAAATGAAGAATATGTAGCTTGACACTGATGTTGACATTAAGGCTTGTATCAAGGCTTAATCTTTACCTCCACTGAGCTCAAAGAAAACATGACATGTGTGATTTTGAACTGTATTCGACGCTGTTGATTCTAAAATGAGATGTATTCATTTGGGCCCTTTGAGCTTGGCTTCAGCCAAAGCTAAGTTTCACAGCCAAATCAAGACAGAGATAGTGTAAACTTCAGCTGGTGTGAACAGCAAAACCAAAATAACAGGAGGGCAGTTCAAAAGCATTTTAAACCTGACATCTAACATATTTTTTACCAGTATGGAGACACCTTGTGTTGTGATTCCGATCCAGTGCTTCGAGCTTATTTGTGTTAGCCTCTGACCGAAATATGAGTCAGGAACACAGAAAATATCAGATACCAGACCAAAATAAATTTGAGTTGGAGACAAAAACAATATTGACAACCGCTATGTGGTCTGGACAGGTTGGAAGGCTGTTAGAGTCCCATTGCAAGTATTCAGTCTCAGTAATCTGACTTATCTGCCCTGCGGCTGGACATGATATCAACTTGTTATGAACGTCTTTACATGAGCAGGACCGTGTGTGTGTGAGTGTGAGTGTTTGCTGCAGGTAGCTTACAATAGACCTAGAAATTACAGGGTCTTTCAATGGTTGCAGCCCTACATTGAGGTGCTTCTACCTACTTGTCTTCACTCTCTCTCTGACAAACACAAAATCTTCTAGATTTGCTTGTTAGATACCAAAATAATGCAATTATTATTATGTTTTTTTCATCTAATTTAATTTTTTTTTGGTATTACTGGTGATGAAAAGAATAAATGAATTTAAATTTTAACTGTTTCATCAACCTTGTGAAAAAAAAAAAACGAACCCTGAATCCTACTGAAGCGTCCAATTTGAAATTATATAAAAAATATACATCTCAGGTTTAAATGTTAACAGAGAGTCTTGTAAAATCTAGCAGTCACAAATCAGCAGATGAGAACAGATGACCATAAAGAACTGCAAAATACTGAAATGAATCGTACATAAACAGTATTAAGCTTAATATTACACATATAAGTTAACATGATCTGTTTTAAAAACAAAGTTTCTGTGATGAGCGTGACAACAAGCCAATAGGCAAAGTGGTTTAAATTGATTTCGGCCAATCAGAGGCTTCAGCCCGCCTCCTGACTATTCATTGGTTAGTTGCGGCAGTTAAGGTCAAAGGTCAAAGAGCCAAACGGAGCTAGTCGTTGATGAGAGCAGAGATTCATTACTGAAGTGAGTGATGATAGAGAAGGAAGACGTTTTGTTCAGTAAAAGCACTAAACCTGTCGTCATTGCCCGGCCGATGAGCCAATTTATTATACTGGTGAGTTCAGTGAAGTTCTAGCATGAAACAGGAAGCAAACGGTGTCTGGAAGCTGAAAGTCCGCTAGCCGTGATGCTATTTTATTTTACCATATAAAACCCTGTTGACCTCTGCTAAAATGTTAGCACTATAAAAGTCCACTAGCCGTGATGCTAATTTTCAAAATATTAAACCCTATTGCTCTGCTAAAATGTTAGCGCTATAAAAGTCCGGTAGTTTAACTGCTAATTAGTGCCATGTAAAATCCCAATTTAATATGCTAAAAGTATTAGCGTCTTGAATGCTAGATTTGTAAAGCGTTTAAGAGATAGCAACATGTTCAATCCTGTTTCTATATTTTAGAGAGATGTGTTTATTTCATTTAGATGCACTTTTGGAACTATGAGCAGCTGGTTCGTATGTACTTTGCAAGTAAATCCCACTGTTAGCTGGTGTTTTCTGCAGTTGTTTTATGTTTTCCATTATGTTGTGAAGCTTCAAGTGACTTTTTGCTTGAAACATTAGCTCTCAGAGCTACTTATCGAAAGGAATTGTCATTTTGAAACTGATGAATTATCGATGTTGTACAACAGACGCATGAATTGCAGTAATAAGTTGATTCCATATGCTCTATCCTATGACCATTAATACTGATAGAATTAGCAGAGGTAATTTTCTGCTTACCTTACCTTATGTATAGGTCAGGCTGTTGAGTTGGATGTTCTTCAGATGAACTGAGACCTCAGCGTGAATCTCTGGACCATCAAAGAAGATTGCAGAGATTTAAGACAAGATTTCAGAGACTTCAGAGAGACCAGCTTCCAGTACTAGATGGTGAGTCCAGGAACTCTCCTATTTTCACCATCTACCTTGACTACAGTAAGATTGAACTGTACACACACATACAGCTCAGGAGACACATAACCTACTCACCTTGTTGTTCTTCAAGTGCGCACAGTTTATTTCTATCGTCATTTTACATGGACTATGATTACATTTCAATATATACAGTTAAAATCTGAAGTTTGTCTTATTGTTCTGTTTCACTGCGGCTCCCATTGTTCCCAAAGTCTTCTGAATCTGGTCCCCTTACGCTATTTACTTCACACTTTACTTATCAGTAGCAAATACTGCTCGCAAAATATTATACAGCAGGTTGTGATGTGCTGTCATGTGTTATAACAGAGAACGTTCCATTAACAGCGACACACAGAAAGAAGAGGAAGCTGTAGAGAGACGAGAATATTGCTAAAAGGCTCTTTAACAGTGGGGCAAAATGAGACAATCAAATTGCAAAGTCACAAACCTTGACAGGGATGGTCAAGATTGTTTTGTTGGGTTATGAGATGGGGAAAATCTAAAATTAAAAAACATCATTTTAATTACCCCAGTATAATATCATGTCTGTATTTTTATATGTCATTGTGATGTTTTCTTTAAGGTGTCCAAGAGTTTGACTTACAGTTAAATACAAGGGTTAACTTGGGCTTTGTGAGGAGGGTAGTCCTTGTCCAGTGAGGCCGGAGGCTCAGGGACATTAGCCTTTTACCTTTTTGGCTGAAAGTCATGGATGTAGTCATCACCTGTATTTAAAATCCATTTTACAGATTATACTTGTTTCTTGTTTTATTCAGATGAAAATAAGTCAGAGGCAGAGTTTTCAACCTACTCATGGAGCTCAACGTAGCTTCATTAACAAGCAAACAAAGATCAACAAGATCTGCCTGCCAACAGTTTACTGAAGCTGTAGATAAGAAGCTTGGTTTTTTCCAACCTCCACATTCAGGACCAATGTTGATAACTTAGTGTAAATCCGCATTTTAAACTGCATATGTATCACACAAGAATTGAACGAATGACGCAGTAGGTCAGCATGTATAATATCAGGACCGCAATAAGCAATTAAAATAGCCACAAACAGCTTCACAGTCAGTGCTTCACTTCCTTAACTACCCACCTACGTTGATGTAGATCGGATGAAAGGTTGTTAAAATTTACAATTATTATTGCAGTTATTAATTACTGGGTTCAGGGGTCAGAAGTTGAGGGGAAGAAGGTCGACCTATATCAGGAGTCAGACTGAGGTTTGGTCCCCCCAGTTCTCTTAAAGAACTGAAGGAGCTCTTCCACCAGGACGTCTTCATTTTTTGTTTTCCCTCCTCCACCTCGTGTTTAAAATCATCTTCTTGAGTTGTTTTCTGATCCAGGTCCTCTTTTTGTTTGGCATGTGCCACCTTTAGTCTGATAAACATAACTTTTCCTCCTCCCACTCGCACTTTTGCTGGTTAAATGGCAGATGAATGTTTTCTAGTTGGGTTTTTAGGCTGGAGCTTTTGTCCACTTGTTTCGCCGGGCAGGTGTCTTCCTCCTTCTTTTTTGTTTTTGAAGAGATGCTTGCGCTTCTTGAATTGCCACTGAAGCATCTCTATTTTTCAGCTGTTCTTTGTAGAGATCCACAGACAGATTAGCCATCTGTTGTGCGGATTCTGCTTTATGACATCCTATCAGACATCTTAGATGCATTATTTGATTGAGCAAGACAGCCTTGGCTTGCTCCACTGTAGAAACAGGAGTTTCACCTGCTGCAGGCTGCGACCTGGTTGTCACTGCAGGTTCTGCCTTGTTTGTCCCTGTAGTCTCTGGTTTGTTTGTAGCTGCAGGTTCTGGCTTTTTTGTCACTTCAGGTTGTGGCCTTGGTCTCGCTGCAGGCTGTGTTTCACGAGCTACAGCATCTTTTTTTATTGATAGGGGCTGTGGGAGATGGAGCGATGGCTTGGAGGAGTGGCTTGTTTACCACAGTCAACCCAAATGTTATTTTGAGACATTATTTTCTGTTTATCTTCTGTCTTTTTGGTCCTTTGTTTTGCGCATCACCAACTGCACTGCAGACATGAGAAAAAAGAAAAATTTCCCCAAGAGCAGGAAAGTCTTTACTGTTTAAATATATGCTAGAGTTCAGCTGGTTGACCTCCTGGGGGTTTGATAGCTTTGCTGTTCCAGGCTGTGGGCCACATAAAGACCCTCGTTTATCTGCTGTGCTTCAACCTCAACGCTGCCCTTCCCTGCTTCTCCAACAATACACCAGCCATGGTTGAAGTGGATCTACACACACACACACACACACACACACACACACACACACACACACACACACACACACACACACACATTACACCTACATTTCGTGAGACACCTAACTTAACATAGTTCTTTAAAAGTAAAGTGTAACATTGCTGTTAAAGTGACTTTGTTTTGGTCCTCAAAAGGAAGGCTGGCTCTCATAATGTGACTTTGTAAACAGAGTTATATCCCTACGACATAAGAAATACAAGCACGCTAACACACACACACACACACAGACACACACGCACGCAAACAGACTTGCACACAGAGGGCAGGGCTGATTAGCCGTGTCTAAACACAGCATGTTCAATGAGGGTCGCCTGCAGCCTGCAGGTAAAGAGTAATTGGTTCCAGATTTTGTGTGTGGATGTGGATGCGGGTGTGCGTCTACTTGGGCAGACAAATGGTCAAAAGTGCAATGGCAGTTAACACAATAAAAATGGTGGCTAGAAATGACCCGTAATAGCCGCTGATAAGTTTAGGTTTTGTTGATTTTTCCCTTTTCATGGCATTTATTCTCTTTTTTTCTTGATCTCTCCTCGACTCCTTTTTAACTCTCTGTCTCTGAGGGTATTTCTGACCAACTTACAATCTTTAGACACACAGATACACATGTGGTGGATGTCTTTATCCACATTATTTAAAGTTACAACCTGTACACTCACTTTAATCAAACCTGAAAACCTGAGTTGTGTTAATCTCATGCCACGCTCCACCCATCGAGCGACGCTGAACCGTATAGTTGGATTCCAAACCTGTCACTTAGGGAATCATATTTGACTTGACCCAGACTTGAAACTGACCTTCGTTCCTTCTGTTAAACCGTGACCTTCGGGCCTGTGGATACACACGTGTCAAAACAACATTTATCACCTCTGAAACGGCTGCTATTCCCCGAGCGCTGTCCTCATTTCTTTTTCATCCCTCCCTCCTGCCTTCATCTGCTTTCTCTTTCCTCGTGTATACCTCCCCCCCACTTTACCCTCTTTTTCTCCATCTCCTTCACAATCCTCTTCAGCTCTAAACTTTTTGATTCTTACATGCGTTGATTTCACTTATTTTCTTTTTCTGGAAAGTGCAGTTTTCTCCTAAAACAACCATCTGTTTTGCTTTTCTCCAGACAAACATTTTTCAAGGCTTTCTCCATAAAACCTCTTCGCTGCAGGGTAGGATATGTCTAAATGCATTAACAGCTGTTTGTTTGGGAGAACGACTGTTAGTTGCGACAAAAGAGCAAATATGACGGGAAAATTGAGCACCACTTCGACAAATTCAAACCTAAATTACAAGAAAATGCAGAAGAAACACCTGATTACTATTAATCAAAGAAGGAGACCTTTTGCCTCCTCTTCTGTCTCCCATTTTTCTCTTTTCGTTTGACCTTTTATGTGTCCAAAACTCCTCTCTCTTCAGTTTTGTTTCACTGTCCCTCCCTTCTGCTCCTCATCTGCTGTGGAAAGATGGACGATGGGGCGATAAATCAGAAGAAGTGAAGCAGTGTGGAAGAACAGTGTAGCGGGTCAGTGCCTTGGGTACCCTGCTCTGTATCACTCCCACTGGGAAGTCCAGATTCAATATACCGTCAACCGCAGGCTCTTCTTCTGCCTTTTTTTTTGGATTCTCAGTGTAGCCTTTGCACAGTGTCTCTCTGCTGCATTTTATTCTAACTGGATGGTGCAGAGGTCAGAGACATGACTGCAGCTTCATACCTAAGATCACTTCTTGGAAAGGTGTAGTTGGATTAAATTACAGAGATCTGTAGGATAAAGATTTGGTTCAGCTGCTGCTCTTGCCAGCGAGTGAAGTGTAGACGATGGAGCCAAAATCAACACCAACCCATGTTGAGAGCAAAACTTTAAGAGCAGGACGCACTGCAAAGGCACCGTAAAAGTTCAACTTAGCAGCTGCAGATAAGTGCAAGCATGTTCTAAACTTTCAAACTGATGTAATATCTGTATGTTTTCAAGCGAGGTGCTGATCATTACACTGTGTCATCATTTAATCTAAGTCAGATGGGATTTTGAAAAGAGTTCAGTTATGTATCAGCGACTAAATAATTGCTTCATTTGCTTTTAAAAGCCTACAAGGAAGCAGATAGATGAGGGAAAACTGCTGTTTTTGGAAAAGATTTGGATACAACCATAAATCAGTCTTTTGGGCTGTCTAAAAGTTTAACTGCAAATAAATTAAAGGTTTGCTGCAGTGATAATAGTACAAAACGGGCCAGTTGAGCCCCTGTCGTTACTTCTGTTTTCAAGTTAAAAATAAAGTTGGAAACATCCTGGAGAGTTTCATGAACTTCAGGCAAGCGCAGCTACCTGAGCATAGCGGAAAGAGGCTCAAAAAAATATTGTTTATGTTGCCTTACACATCCTAGCAACAACAAAACAAAGCAACCCCATGCTTTTGCAATTTATAATTTTCATAAACTTTGCATGTCAAAGAAAGAAATGGCATTATGTCTGCCAGTAATGATTATTTTTCTTTCAGTTAATCTATCGACTATTTTACCAACTAGTTGATTAACTAGTTTCCCTACAAAAAACAAATGACCCTTTTATTAAAGTTCATTTTACTTTGCCAAACTGTATGTCACAGTGTAAAGCAGCATAGTGTGAAATGTAAGCAAATATTTACATAATTAATTGCAGAACTTAGTTAAGTAGTGCAACTAGATTAAGTAAACTTCAGCATGATAAAAACAAATTAAAAGATGGCTGATTATTTAAGTCAGCAGTGTGACTCCAAAAAGTTCAAGTGTTTTTTAAACCCTTCAGCAAAGTAAAAAAGTTCGGCTTGTATATTTGACAAAGTGCAACGTGGACACAGTGGATATTTTACAGTCACGCAGCAGCTAAAGCAGCTCCTTTTCTCCTTATTGTGCATTTGGACTCTGACTTTTTGACAGAAAATATGGTCGAATTTACAGCACAGCATTCGTTGTGTGTATAGTAAGTTTGCTAAATTATGTAAAAGGTATAAAATCTGGATTATATCAGTGCAGAGCAGCAGCTTCGAAGTGACTCCTGGTTAACTTGTAATCTTAATGGGCTGCTTTTCAGTCACTATTTCATACTTGTTCTATTGTCTGACAACAAAAACATGTCAATGAGAAAGTCTTTATTGGGAATTCAGCTTTATTATAGTATAAACAGATGTAAAATGCCTCCATGTTGAATAGATCCCGTGTGTTTTATCTTCAGGTGTTTGTACAAAGTGCTGTGCTGCTATGGTCTACCATGAAAACCCTGCACAGTGCACAAGGAACATTTTTATTCTCTGATAATTTGAAATCCTCCCATTCTTTTTGAAGTTGCACTCTGCTGCCACTGTCATTGTCTAAACCTGTAGCACTGAGAGCAGCTGACCAGTGACTGAAGGCTAACGTTTAATTGTAAATATTGATGACAACGTATTTTCGGTGTTTACCGATCGATTTTGCTGGTTAATTGTGACTCTAAATGGCACTAAAGTAATCCCTCATCTATCGCGGGGGTTAGGTTCCAGAACCCTCCTGCGATAGACGAAATCCGCAAAGTAGTGGTCTTATATTTATTTTATTATTTATATATATTTTAAGGCTTTATAAACCCTCCACACACTGTTATTAACCTTTCCCACACTCTTGTAAACACTTCCTATGCCCTTAAACACTTTCTACACTCCATCAAGAGGAGCTTCTACAGCCGTGTCCGATAATGGAACTAGCCACGCAGCGATCCACTTGAAACGCCCACTTGGGAAAAAACTTTGCTGTATTTTAAACGCACCGACACCGAGGACATCCGGCTGCCTACTGGGAAACTGATGATGATGTTAGGGGTAATCCTACAGACTGTCACCGGTTCTCTGACAGTCATTTCCAGTAAACAATCACCATGTGGGACTGCAGGTTCTGGATGGCTTCCATCACCGCCAAGAAATCAGTGACTGACGAGCTCAAGAGGATTTTATATACAATTTAAAAATCCGCAATACAGTGAGACCGCAAAAAGTGAACTGTGATATGGGAAGGGACTACTATTTTTAAAATAAACAGATGGAGAAAATGGGATGTGATTTAGTAAAGAGGTGAAATGGGGAAAAGATGCCAGAACCTCCAGTTATATACAGTAAATGTGTCTGAATGAACAAGAACTGAACTTAGTGAGATATAAATTAAAGAATAAATTGTTTAGCCAATAAAATGTGGACTATAAGGTTTATTAATGTAATAACTCAGAATACACAATGCACTGGTACAAAAGAATGAGGACAGATGTTGAGATTTAAATCAAAATGGACAAGCACAAAACTCCTGGAAGCAAAAAAGAAATATGGAGCAGCTGCAGGTTCATATGTACAACATGAGTCCTTTTGCCTCTTGGGGCGTAAATCAGCTAAACTAATCATTGATTGCAGGGCTAAAATCCCACAAAACGGCTTCCAAGCCCTTTTACAAATCCCCCTCAGGACAGACTAACATACCCAGGAAAAGATTATCATGTTTCTGAACGTGAGATTAATGCTCACGATGTTCAAACATACACTGTAAATCACTAACATTCACTGTCCGACATACCTGCGGGCTTCGTGCGGCGGTGGGTGCTGCTGATGGGTTGATTGTGAGTCAAGGAGTGTGTGTCTGGAATGTATTGTGCAGCGCAGGCCTCTGGGTACAGGAGAAGGTATTTTCATTTGTGTCTGGAAAACATACAGTCTGATTCCTCTGCGCTGGACACTGATGGAATGATCACAGTGCATGTTTTTTTTTTCTGTTTCAGTGTAAATGCCGAACCCTAACAGAGTCTACCGGGTTTACAAAAAGAACTGTGAGACTCTCCTGCTCTTCTCATACACAAATAAACACTCGGGGAAGGTTTCTGCCCCTCTGCAGTGTTGTGTATATATAAATGCTGGTAAGAGCTTAGAGGCAAATACCAGCTGAACTTCCAGAGGTGCATACCAGCTTTGAAATGTGTTATTTCTGGATCTTTGGACGGACCGGTTCGGCCTCTGTGAACGTGACGGGAATCTTATACAAAGCCGCAAGAGCCAGAGGAGAGCAGGGAAAAATGTAACGCCACTGAGATGTGTAACCTGGAGCCGCTCTTCTGATACTAAATGGGAGACTGGCTTTGTGGGAAATGCTTGTCTTAGACGTTGCGTTCAGTGGGACGTCTGACCACAGCTGTGCTCACTGGGTGGAACTCGCTTCGGTGGTGTATGTAAACCCTCGCGAGCTAATATTGAGAAACCACCAGCATTGTGTTGTTTTTCTAAGTTATTCCCAATAGAATTTAAAATATTACATGAACTATACCGCTGCGTGGGAGATCCTAATATAAACTAATAGCTCAAATGAATTAAGGTAATCTCAGTATACCAACATTGATAATAGCTGTAATATTTACAATGAAACTGTCATTTTGAAAATCAAATATTGATGTCCGGTTAATAATACGCATAAAGTAAAATAAGCCAGCACTGATAACTGTCTGGCTCACACTTCAGAGCTGGGTAAACTGTCTTATTTTGAGTGCAAAAAGGAGCCAAAACTCACAATAAATAAAGTTAAAGATGAATTTAACTGATAGTATTCTTTTTCCTAGATATCAATTCATTAGATATTGTAAATTATTCCTGCCATGATGATCTCGTAGTAAAGCAATCTGATATCATGATAACCATCCATCCATCCATTATCTATACACCGCTTAATCCTCACTAGGGTCGCGGGGGGGCTGGAGCCTATCCCAGCCGACTTCGGGCGAAGGCAGGGGACACCCTGAACAGGTCGCCAGTCTGTCGCAGGGCCACATATAGAGACAAACAAGCACACTCTCATTCACACCTACGGACAATTTAGAATAATCAATAAACCTCTGCATGTTTTTGGACTGTGGGAGGAAGCAGGAGTACCCGGTGAGAACCCACGCTGCACAGGGAGAACATGCAAACTCCACACAGAAAGATCCCGGGCGTCCTAACCGGGACGCGAACCGGGGATCTTCTAGATGTGAGGCAACGCTGCTAACCATCGCGCCACCGTGCAGCCCCCATCATGATAACTTGGGAATAAAGCGGGAATTTTTATACAGTTCAGAATGTAATCATTTCTGACTCAAAATCTACAGAAAAAAAATTTGTGAAACAATTGTATGTCGAGTAGCTTGGTTGTTAGCAGCGTCGCCTCGCAGCTAGAAGATCTCCAGTTCGCGTCCCGGTTAGGACGCCTGGGATCTTTTTGTGTGGAGTTTGCATGTTCTCCCTGCCCAGCGGGGTTTTCACCTGGCTCTCCGGCTTCCTACCACAGTCCAAAAACATGCTGAGGTTAATTCTAAATTGTCTGTAGGTGTGAATGAGAGTGTGCTTGGTTGTCTGTCTCTATGTGTAGCCCTGTGATAGGCTGGCGACCTGTTCAGGGTGTCCCCTGCCTTCGCCCGAGTCGGCTGGGATAGACTCCAGCCCCCGCACAACCCTGCAGAGGATTAAGCGGTGTACAGATGATGGATGAATGAATGGATGGATGATTTTATGTCGAAGTAAATATGGATCCAAATGTGTATAAAAGCATTTTGATGCATCTTCCATTATTAATCTATCAAAATTATGTGCTGCCTTTGTAGACGTATATGCTGACTAGATGGTTTCATTTCTTTTCCTTTTTGGATTCCTGCATAGAATCACAGTCGTGAATAACCACACTTACCTGTTTGTAGCTTATTCTGCAAATAGTACTCTTTTATAATGAGACAGTGTCAGACCTAAATGCACATCTTGAGTATCAAGAGCCAGCACATGTATTAAGTTTGAAGTTTTCTTTCATGTGCAGGTGTCATGTTCGAAAAAATGATGTGTTAACCTCAATATATTCTCATAAATCATTTTTGATCACCATTCCTCTCTTGCATAATTTGCCAGTAAAAGTGCTTTTTCCTCTAATAAATTTGTATATTCCTCATAGCACTTTATTTTGACAACCTGGTTCTCTTTACTAAAGTAGGTGGCGCTCCAGTGCTTGCAGACAAAAAGTCAAATGACGCATCAAATGCACTCTTGTTTTTGGAGCGGGCACAGAGTCGGCTGAAAAAACCCTAGTTTACAAAGAAAGTTACCATTGTGATACCAGTAATTATTGATTTGGGTTTGAGGTTTTGTCGAGCCATATGTCAAATTTGCTTTGAAGTAAACCTGTCAGTTCTACTTTTAGAGACTGCTGTATGTATGTATGTGTATTTCTTTTTCTTTATGGCTCCCGTTGGGGAAAATTAACTGATTGACTGTTTTTTTTTTCTGTGTAAAAGAAACAAAGCATAAAATGGCACCAACAACACGTAAAGTTCTCCAAACATGACATCTCCGTGTTGGAATTTGGCATAACTTGTATGTTCTGAGCAGTCGCCCTGTCAGTCCAGGATGTGAAAGTAGCTCTTAGCTGGATTCCTCCTTTAAAGTCCAGCCATGGGAAACCTTACTGCGACAACAGACTCCCTGCAGAGCGGACCAAATCAGAGAGCTCAGTTCCAACCGTAGTAGTGAATGTGTGTTAGCGTGTGCAAGAAGCATGTGTGTGCCTGTCCCTGTTAGTGTGTGTACAATCAACACACGCACACACACATATGCAGCTCTGGTCTGGATCATTTTTAACATGCATTCCTGCTATCATCGGTGTATCGGCTGCAGGTTCGTACAAGAACTCCGGATGAGAATCGGTTTGGATCATCTGAGGCTACTGCGATATTCAATCTTCATAGCGGAGCAGTGAGTGCGTGTTGGTGAGCTTGACGGATTGCCTCTTTGGCAGAGAGATTTGTCACTCAGCAGGGGAGAGCACGGTTAAAACACACACACCGGACAGAGTCGGGCCGTGTTCTGAAGGGGGATTCAAGAGTGTGTGTGCTGCAGGTTATGGATGACGCTCTGAGGATCAGGGTTTGCAACATGGCATAAAAAGTTGAGCATCTGTGCACTGACAACGTTTGTGTGTGAGAGAATACTGTACAAAGATGTGTGTGTGTAGCTTATAATGCGTGAGTGAGAGGGATGTAATGCATGTTGACACACACACACAGACTGGAAAGAATGAAAGAATCCAACTTAAAACCAAACCACATACATTCATTTTACATGCTAGTGTGGATCTTAAAGCTTCCATATAGTGTATAGCAAAGCAGGAATATGGAGAAGTGTGTGTTAAATGATTTGCAAGACATCAACAAGGCTTCCCATTTAGAGACTGAAGTTGCCATAAAGACATAACATTTGTTTAGCTAAGTTTTGGAATTAGCTGCTTCAAAATCCTAATAATGCAAATCAAACATGATTTAAGGGGAAAATTGCTTGTTAAGACAGTAATACACTAGTAAAATAATAAAAAAATAATACATTGCATCTAAAGAAAATCCTAAAAAGTGATAAAACACACAAAAGATGTAGTATTCTTGTAAGTTTTTAAAAAAATGTGTATTTATTGTTTATCTTTTCGTTTTATTTTGGACATGCCTCACTATCATAAGGAGAAAAAAACCCCAAAATAAAACACAAAATGAGAAACTAACAAACGAAAAAGCTAAAATAATGTGTAAAAACAAATAGGATGAAGTTTAACTTATTAACTTCTACCTGCTACACATCAGTACATCTCATATCCTATTCTTCCCTGTTTGCTCTGCACCTTACACTTACATACCTTTTTAGAAACCCCAAGATGACCTTAACAGTTCCACATTATTCTATTTCTCAAGCAGTCTTTTTTGGAGATCCTCTCTTGGGCTGTTCCATAAGCTTACTCCACAAACTGATAAACATCTACTCTTCATGGTGGTACGAGCAAATGGCTTTTTAAAACTTGAATTTCCTCTTATTGTTAGTTTCCAGTGCTGCTTCAGAATAGTTGTAAGTGAATGTCTCTAATGGACTCATACGGTATGTTACGTAATGCACAAATCTCTTCCATAGATTTCAGTGAAGTTTGAGAAATGAGTTTTGATAAATTAAGGCAGGTAAGTCACTCAAAACCGTTTAAAATGAACACAGGCCAGTGTGGGAAGTCAGGATAATGTTCAGCAGCATGGCAGAAATCCCTGAATTTATGTGCCTCAGTGTGTTTGTGTAGGATTGCACTTGTAGTGATGGTCTGATTATCCCTCCTCTAAAGGTGGGGATTACCCCCGCTGACCCCGAAGTGAAGACACATCCATTACGTGCGACACACACATTCAGGTCTGTGAGGTTTAGGTCAACCTGTGGTTCGACTCTGAAGTCCGTCCAGTGGTGTAAACACTCCTAAATCATCACATGATCTCATCAGCACGCACACACATGAAGACATAAACACAACCGCAGAGATGTGAACACAAGCAGGGGAGCAGGAGAGAGCGAGAGAGGCCGACCGTGGCCCTATCATCACCTAAGCAGCCCAAAGGAATTTTATAACAGAGGGATGAGGGGGTGAGGGGGGTGAGGAGATTTAGAGAGGAGGGGCCCAGGAAGAGGAGAAGAGGGGGTCAAAGCTACATATGTGGATAGAAGACAGAATGAAATGAAGCCTGATGGGTAACGAACAGAGAGGGGGGTTGGGAGAAGCTTTGGACTGTTGGAATCATCCAAAGTAAAAATTCAAACTTTGCTTTTTTTGATCAACCTTCAGGCTGATGTTCTTCTTTATGTCCTGAACTGGTCTGAGTTATAGGAGGTTACATTAAATGAGAGTAGTAGTTATGGATGAATTGCATGTATGTATTGAGCATGAATTGTACGAGTGAAATTAACATACAGCACCTGTGTCAGTAGAAAAGCTTTTGAGTTCTTCCTTAAAGCTTCATTAAATGCTAAAGGGTGAAAGAAACAGAGCAGAGTGTCGTTGGATAATCTGTGATTCATGTGTACTTAAAATCAAACATTTTGTTCTTTGTTTCAAAACCAAAAATGCCAAAACTGTCAGATGTCAGAATCAGAAATACAAAAAAACCCAGTAAAATACAGTCCATTTTTGTTTTCTGACAGTTTCTTTTGTCATTTCTAAATCCAAAATGTGGCTTTATGGTTTTTTAATTGCAAAAATGAAAAACAAAATCACGTTGTCTATTAATTTTCTTTGTTTCCAAACAAATAACGAGATGACCAAGCTCTAAAAATGCTCCAGCTTAGGTTTTTCCATTCCTCGTTTGGGTCGGACAGTAAAACAGTGGTGTATCTTATGAACTCATTTTTCATTTTTGATTTAAAATTAAATTAAAAAACAAAACACTCTAGCTTTTGATTTACAAACAAAAAATTACAAAGGAATTACAAAAAAAACCCTAATATGCATGTTTGGTTGTTTTTTTGTTTTGTGACTCTGACTCTTGACATAAGTTTTTTTTTTTTTTTTTTTTTTTAACCTCCGCCATGGAGGTTATGTATTTGCTGGCATGTATCTGTTTGTCTGTTTGTCTGTTAGCAACTTTATGCAAAAAGTTATGAACAGATTTTGATGAAATTTTCAGGAAAGGTGGATAACAGGACAAGGAACAAATGATTAGATTTTGGTGGTGATCCGGGTCACCGTCTGGATCCAGGAATTCTTGAAGGATTCCTTAGCATTGGGAGATAGAGCAATGTGCATGCATATGTGCATGTAACTCCACAATAAATGTCCAGGCTGCTTGGCAAAAAATACAGGATAAGTTCCCACTAATTTCTACAACATATCAAAATTTGATTCGGATCTGGGCAAAATTCTGGATACTACGATGCAAAACAGGAAAACTAGAGGGCCTGTGGAATGGTCATCACTGTAAGGTAACAGATGAAGATCCAGACATGCAGCCAAAACCAACATGTAGCTGAGACTCTGCTGAATCAGGAGGATCCAACAGATCTGTTGTAGAATCAACAGCTATGGAGCTGGATCCAGAAGAAACCACCATTACCCAGAAAGTGATTTTGGTGAATAACTATTAAACTAATAATGATATCAATGTGAATCCAAATGCTAAGGGTATGTTTTCTGGGTCAAGGAATCTAATAATGTAGATAAAACAATCCTGGGATGATTATTTCTGGGTGTAAATCCCAACATGGGGTGAAATGAGCTGCTTGGCAGAGGTTTGCGCTCTCCAAGTGCTTTTCTAATTTTTATTTTGAAAGAAAGAGCAGAAATTATTCTTTTTATTTTTGAATTACAAATGGTTAATAATAATGCGCTGGCTTCATCTTAAACTACAGACCAAACTTTAGGGCTACTTCTCAGCTCACAGTTTTGCTACTTACACTGACAGAAACAACGTTATGCTGCTTAGTCGCCACTAAAACAGGGTAGCCGCTCCCAGTACAGACACTAACAGTGCTACACCTGCCCAGCAAGAAACAGCAGAAAGCCGAAGTAAATTGGTAGCTGGTGACAAAATAGATGTTGTTCCGTGAATATATAGTGGCGTAAAGTAGAGCTTTTCGATATAAGACCTCAATAAGTCACCTGTTTGTTGCTTTGAGGTCTTTCTTCCTCCATAGTTCCTGTTCTTCTCTTTGTCTGCACCTTCTTTGTCCTTGTCTTGTTTTTTCTCAGTTGTATTTAAATGGTGCAGTCCCTGATTATATTTGTATCAAACAGAGCCATCAAATTAGAATATTTTGAAGAAGTTTTAACCCACATTGAATCAGTTGAGAAATTTGGAGTTGCTGTTTTCGCTTGCAGCAGATAAGCAGGATTAAGATCATTAGAACATGCTGGGACAATTTTGCTGCGTACAATTATTGAAAATCTGCCCCACCGCATGCAGAGGAGCACAAGTGAAGATATAACAATCACAGTAAGTCCCCCAGCAGCACTAATTTGCGACACAGATTAGCGTTTTCTTCTTGGCATTCCAGACGGCGGCGAGTCAAAAGGCAGACACGTCAATAATCACTGTTTAATCATTAATGACCGTCTCAGATCTGCTCCGCCAGGAATTCAAAAAATAAAAGACTTTTCTTTTCTTATGTAAATCATGTCGATTAATTCATACGCAGTGTGTTCTGCTGGTCGGGAGGATTTCAGAAGACAAAGGGGAGTCGGCTAAGAGGGGCACAGATGAAAACAAGGGGAGGATAAGAAGAGGAGGGGTGGAAGAGAAAGGGAGGCAGAGGAGAGAGAGAAGTGGGACACTTTCCTGGAGGCCCCTTATCATGAGATTCTCATTATTTACCTCCATGGATACCCAAGAGCCCTCCTTCTGTCTTTAGATTCTCATTTTTTATCCTTTTCTTGCCCCTCTGCCATTTCTCTCCCGACTCCCCGTCTCGATCTTTTCACTGCACCTTCTCTTCCTTCACTGTTTTGCCTCTAACTTCCTTTCTAATCTCTCCTTCTCCTTTTTCACGGTTTCCCTGCTGTTTTGTAGCTTTTCCATTTATCTCCTTCCGGCTGTTTTCTCCTCTCTGCTCCCTCAGTCTCTGGACGGTCCACTGATTCAGGGTGGATTCCCATTATCTTGATGATAAAATGGTTAATCAGCCATTTGACAGAGTAGGGATGTCTGCATTTTTAAGTAGTATTTGTCCTTGTTGTTTATTAGATTGTGGCTCTCTTAAACCTCCTACAAGTGCCACACTGGCTTCCAGGTTTTTGGGGTCTGTGGTCACAAGTTTGCAAAATAAAAACGACATATGTGGCAAAATCTATATCTGGTGCTGGATCAAACATGAAAAACAAAACTTGAGAAGCTTCCAGTGAGGATGATTTGAACAGAATTCCATTTCACATTGCACAAATGGCTGCTCAAGTTGCTGTAGGTATGCTGTCAAATAATCTAATCAAGAGGAAGTAGTAGATCTGACTGATGCCACTCATGGAGTATTTGTGTACAAACTCCAGTTGACAGTCGGCTCACTTGGTGACTTGAAGCCTGATAAACAGCTGTCCTCGCTGTGACTTCCTGGAGTGTTTTTTGTCTTGAGGGTTGGCAGGCAACCAGTGGAGAATCCAGGAGGTTACTGCTACCAGCCAAAAAATATTTCAGCACATAACTTCCCAATAAAGCCCCAGTTTAATGCTCACACTTTGGGGTTTTCTTTTATTAGGGATTGCACAATTGAATGCCACTTAGTGAGCATTAGAGGGGCTGCTAGTGGATGGATGGAAAGTTTGTGGTTTCCTGCTGTTGATAATCTCTTTTTCTGCTCAGATGAACTGCTGCAAAGTCCTCATCTCAGAGAGAATCTGCAGGGAGTGTTTGGCCAGAACTTCTGGTCATTTTAATGTAGCAGTTTGAGGTTTCCTGCTCTTTTTCTTAATCTCTTTTTCTGCTCAGATGAACTGCTGCAAAGTCCTCATCTCAGAGAGAATCTGCAGGGTGGGTTTGACCTGAACCTTTGGTCATTTTGTTGTTGCAGAGGAAAGTTTTTTGGAGGTTTTTAAACAGTTCTACACAGTAAATACTGTTGGAGGAGGAACATTTGTGAAGTAATGCATGTTGAACATTTCCAAAAGATGCATGATATCTGCGAAGTTGGGTTATGTGGGTATGTGTGCGCTTTGTGGGGACAGATATTTGTAGTGGTGCTCATCAGCATAATGATTTGTGCTGTATGTTGTAATTTCATACAGAAACCATAATGTTTTGTATTATTGGTGATTAGAGTTGGGAATCACAGGGTACCTCACGATACGATACGCGATACATGGCTCTCAATACCAATACTATCACAATACAGCGATATTGTGATAATCGATATATTGCAAATCACATGATACATCACAATATCTATAACTTGGATATATTCATACCTCGCTTCTAGTGTGTGTAGCATTTTTCGAAACCCTTCATTTTCAACCACACTGTATGGGCAAAGATCCTTGCGAACGAACCCAGTGATGGATGCTGTGATGCTGGCGGCCCTCGGGGACCAGAAAAGAGGCTTTGCTTTAAACATTGTGTTAACGGCTGCAGGGTCACTTGAGACGTTTAGCTGCATCAGCTGCTTTCTCTGCGAAGAGGCCAGGATGGTGGCATTGCAGGTGGGTTTTCATGTCCGTGGTGTTACCTGTGTACTTTACTTTTGCGAGGCAGTCCTTGCATATGGCGTAGTCTTTGTCCAGCTTGCTTGTTCCCTCAGTTTTGCCAAAGCCCAAAAGGGTCCACATTTTGGACTTAAACTTATGGATGGGGCACCTCTTACGGTAGCGTTGCTGTCCGCCATTGTACCTGTATAAACTCTTCTTGGCCAATTCATTTCCGCTCAAGTCTTCCTCATTCATGTAATAAACGCCACCATGTGGAGACATTAAGTAGTGACTCTGGCAGGGTTTATTAGAGCACCTTATTATATTAATTAAAGTATCGATATTTGGTACCAGGGTATCAATACTCATATCGCACAAGGAGGGTCGACCATATATCGCTGTATCGATATTTTGTCCCACCCCTATTGGTAATGCATAGATTAACCTACCCACAGATTTTTTAGTTGGAGGAGATTTACTTATCAAGAGAAAGTGTGCATGCTGGTTACAGGTTATAAGACTTGGCATAAAACAATAAATAGCAACACATAATCTTTAAAATTGTTTTTGTAGACAAAGGGTTTTATAACAGACCATCTACAGGCTACCAAAGAGGTGCAATGCAATGATAATCCTGAGTAAAATGGGCAGATTCTTGTCCATAAACTCTAGCCCGTTTGGTCAGATTGTTTTTCTCCTTTTGGCCGTCGTCCCATTTTCAAGGTAGGAAGGTAATCCTTTCAAATTGGAGGGGTATCCTTTTCTTTCTTTAGGGGTTAAAACTGATAATCCTTTAAAAGTGGACCGGCTCTTGTTCTCTCCGGCTTCATCTTTGCGTTTTAAGAAAGAAGCGTAATCTGCTTTTAGTTTAGTGTTGGGTTTTTGTTCTCCAACAAGCATCAGGGGACCTCAGAGCGGGTCTGGATGATGGATTGAGAGCGTAAGAGGACGAATTGAAAGGTCTTTTTTTTTTTAAAAAGAAAAAGTGACAGAGAAAAGGAGAGAGCAAGAAAGAGACGATTTTAATGAAATATTGCACAAAAAAGGGGAGAGAGGAATAACAGGAGATGAAGTGGAAGTAATGAGAGAAGACAAAGTCAATAAGTAGAAAAGCTTTGGGATATAAAGGGGGAAGAAGAAAAGAAGCAAACATCTCTGAACCAACATACTGAAACCTCACAGGATATTGAGTTGGTGGTCAGCAGGAGGAGAAAGATTTTTATGGAGTGGTGAAGACGCTAAAACACACACACACACACACACACACACACACACACACACACACACACTTACAAACACACACCTTAGGAACCTGAATCTCCCAGTAGGAGCCAGTGTGGTTTTAACCTCTGACCCTGTGACCTCGTCTTAGTTACGGCGCAGACAGCTCAGCCGCTGTGAAACCATCAGATACTTGTGGTAAAGTTGTAGCCACAGAGTGAATAAATGTTGTTAAGCCTTCTACCTGAAGGAAGTAGAGCTCCTTTAGTTACCTTCACACAGTGCTTTGCATGTACGTTTCTAGGTGTTGTGACTCTTCATGGACTTTTGCGACTTGTATGTTGTATGTATGCTTTTGTGCAGGTACTTCACAGCCCTGTATTGTATGGCAATATAATTTTAGCTATTTAATTAGATGCACTGAATATTTGCTTTCCTCATTCTGTATACACGATGTAATCAGTGCTAAGCAGGAAACAGGCTTCTGTCTTCCATCTTCCTTTATTGTCTTTGATTGTGGCTTATTACTTTAAATTACATTTACGTGCTTTATTTTAATAGTTATTTTTTGAGTAAAGAGACAATTATGGACAAATCAGATGTAATTCTTTTAATAAAGTGGATCATAGGATATTCGGTTATTCATTTTTATTTCAACAATGAAAAAATGTGTTTGTTGTTTTGTTTCAAAACCCAAAACGCAAAAATAATTTTGGACGTCAGAATCAA